>JANHFT010005209.1:233581-255502 GCA_032467955.1 Pseudoxenodon macrops | reverse complement strand
TAGAATTTATTTTGATTGGAAAAAAGATTTGTTTCCCAAAATGCACTTGGCCTTAATAAATTTTAGGCACGCCTGAGAATCTTTTCTCCCTAATTTATTTGTTGTATTTTGTGCCTTTCCCTTCTATTCCTCTCCCTTTTGTATTTGGACTAAGAAAGGTTTTGGGATGCTTTGGATTGATTTTTGGGAGCTTAGTGCATGTGTTCTGTTCATTACTCATACAATATTTATTAATATGAACAAGTTATTCTTAGATTTGTTTTACTAGGAAACTACTCTTATTAAACAACCTGCATTCATAAGGGTTCGCAATATGATCCCCGTGGACTTGATAATAACAAAATTGGTTTTCTGTAAAGAAAGCACCTTTTTTGTGTTTACGCTTAAAAAAAGAAAGACCCTTTGGGACAGTAGAAAACATTTGGGAAGCTACTTTTTGAAAATAAAGTTTCACAATTTTCTTGGCTTTGGCTCAAGGAATAGGTGGCAACAAGAACATGTGGATCTTTGCATATATCCACTTTGTGCAGCAATTGGTCCTGTTTCCAGATCAAGAGATGTATTTCATGCCTCAGTTGCTTCCTAGTTGGATTATTACAATGCATTCTCTGGGCATGCACTTGATTTTTTTTTTAAAAACCAGGTAGTCTAGAAAGTAGCAGCATTCTGCCACTGTACTTGCTTTCAACAAGTTTCTGAATGCATTGCTGGATGTCACCTTTAGACCATGCACACCACAAGGCTGAAACAACCTTATCACCAGTGGTTTCTGCCTGTTCTACCAGTGTACATATATTCCAGGTCTCTTCTATGAAACAGTAATTCCTTGTGGGACCTAAAAGGCATACAGCCTTTGTTGGAAGTTTCTTGTGGAAAAAGCTCAATTTCAAGTAGTACCAATTTTCTTGGCTTCCCAGAAGACCTAAAAACCATGCTGCTTCTTTCAGGCTTTAGGGCCAAGATGCTAGCAAGTAACAAGTGTGCTATAGGCCAGCAATCTCCAACCTTTTTGACACCAAGGTTTAGTGGAAGATAATTTTTGCACAGCTTGGGAGGGATGGTTTTGCTTGCTCAACTACTGCTCACCTCCAGTTGTGCAGCCAGGTTCCTAATAGGCCACAGACTAAAACCCCAAATGTAGAACAGAAGTACTGTAGCTTTGGCTAAAAATGGAATTTAACTTTACTTTTTCCCAGAAACTAAGTGTATTTATAACAAATTGACCAGGTTCCTCAAAAATGTCCTGGAGTGTTTCATGCCATGTTCTAGTGCTATATAAGAGTCAATTGGAGCGGGAAAGTCCCTGGTTCAAGTCCCATTCTCAGCCAACATGTTTGCTGCATGACACTGGACCAATAACTTGGCTAAATATACTTCCTAGATTTGGGGAAATAGAGTGGAATGCAAGCTGCTGCATTAAATCACGTATTAGTGATTATTTGCCTTTTAATTTGGATTGAGTTTGATTTGCACTGATAATTGTAAGCTGCCTAGAGACATATTTTAAGTTGAGATACAAAATTAAGTAAATAAAATAGGGCTGGCTGGCTGGTTAAACAAATCTAGGAACACGTGTGAACCATAATAAGATGATAGATTTAAAATGGCTGCTGACATTGTAGAAAACCAAATCGGATAAATTGACCTTCAGACAATTTTTAAAAAAATCAAAGATGAAACAATGTATTTCAAACAGTATTTTACTATTTTCAAAAATATGAAATATTTTCATGACCAGTTTATTTACATATTGGGGGACAAGTATTCGTCTCTGAATATCTATGTACTTGGGAAATTCAGGCACATATTTTGAAATTGGATAGAACTAGAACTGATGGACATGAATAAAAAAATAAAATATTACTATATTTCCAATTGACAATTTCTATAGAAATTGTCTAAAATCCCTACCAAAAATCAGTTGAGCCTAGGTTTTAAGATTTACCAATAAAGGAAAATATTTGTAGCTCAGGGTTGAAATGAGAGGTCCTTAGTAGTTTCTGAGCTTGCTTGTTTCATTATTCAAACTATGTGACCTCAGTGATGATGTTACCTAATTTGGGTAATTAAAGGTCTGCAAGAAAACAAGCTCAGCACCAATGACCCCTCATTTATGATTTAGTAAGAAATCTTAGTTTAACCATTACAGAATTGGGGATGTGTAAAATTCATGGTTGCAACTTTATGATTTGGGCAAAGAAACTCAGCTTTTAGATATTTACTACATGATTTCTCAGTGCACTTGGACAGACTTCATTGGAAAAAGGTATCGCATTAAAAGCATACATTTATTATACTGTTCTTCACAAATACTCGTACATTAATATGAAATTAAATGAACATACTGAGTTCCTACTATATACATTTTTCCCCAATTACAATTAAGGAAACAATCATTTGCATTTTTAGCAATAAGATATCCTACAAGATCAGTGGGCCATTAAGAGATCAGTAACAATAGTACATTTTGGTTAAAAAAAATTCAACGTTTTTTATAACACTGCCAATTTTTAAAAAGTGATGGGTAGATAACATGCTACCCATGCATGCATACACCAGCTTGATGCAAAGCCTGCACAAATTATGACTGAAGGAATGACTGGTGCAAAGTCATCTAGCTACATCATCTGGTTTTCATCAGTGGAAATGTTTCAAATATCCAATGGATAAAGCTTTCAATGTGCTGTTGCCAAATTTGTAATTCATTGGAAAAAAAACATTTGTTCGAATGTGCCACTTTGCAAAGATTTCTACCATGCTGTCAAAGCAGCATATTTATTTACATACAAACCAGTGATAAAATGAGAATAAAAAACTGAATTTTACAATACAAGAAATGTTTTATCAAATTACAGTAGGGTACAGTATATACACATAAACAGTACAAAATATTTTAATGGCATTGCCAAAACTAAACTTTTTTCATGATTTGTTTCTCTTTGTGGGATCAAACTCAGTGCCTTCATACAGTATCTTCTTTTTTATCGCTTCTTGAACCATGCGTTGCTGAAACCTTAGTTTTGCATTGTTGTATCTACAGTAGAACCTTTAAAAAAGCACATGATTATCACTTGCATTATAATTTATATTTTGTTTGCTTTATAGCAATTAAAAAAAACAAGATTGAAGGGGGGGAAAGCATCCCTTTTTCACAGAATACAAGTCCAGCTGTTGTCAGACTGACATACCTGTATTTTTACGACTATAAGACACACTGGTGTATATGACGAACCAAGATTTCAAAGAGGTAAGTAAGAAAAAAACGTTTCTGTCCTCCCCGGCCCCCAGGAGCACTCTGCAGGCCTCACAAACCCTCTGCGCCCAGTTTGTTTGCAAAAACGAGTGAAAAATGAGCCAGTTTTTGCAAAAACCAGGGCAGACAGAAGGTTTGGGAGGCTTGTAGAGTGCTTCTGTGGGGCTAAGGGAGGGCAAAAACACAATTTTTGCAAAAAACGGGGTCGTTTTTGCCTTCTTCCAGCCCCCAGAAACACTGCAAGATTCCCAAACCCTCTGTGCATCTTGTTTTTCATTTTTATAAAAATGGGACACAGGCAGAGATTCGAGAGGCCAAAAATGATTGTATTTAGTGTATAAGACTTCCACTATCTTTTTTTTTGGGGGGGGGGATGTGTCTTATACTCTGAAAGAGATGGTATGTAACTTTACTATGACTTCCCAGGAACCAATATTTTAATTTAGCAATTTAAATAACCGTTATATAGGAAAAAGTAACTTCTAATGGTAACATTTCAAATGGAATAACAAACACAAATACCTATTGCTTTCAATAAGATAAACTACTTGTTTATATTTCTAATTTTGAATTAAACTACCATTTTCAGATTTACAAATAGAGTTTATACATTTCTTAAGATTAAATTTCCTTTAAGTTTTATTTATATGAGAAATGTAAAGTACAATATTTTGCAATATTAAGGAATCCATAATCAATATAATCAATAAGTATGAATTATTCTTCTAATTAAATTACAGGTCTGTGTCTCCCTGATTGTTTCTACCCTTCGTATTTGACCCTATAGGAGAGGCATGTTGTGGATTCTATAGGCTAAGTCAGGAGTCTGCAACCTTTAACACTCAAAGAGCCATTTGGACCCATTTTCCACAGAAAAGAAAACACTGAGAGCCACAAAACCTGGGTGGGTGGCCAACTCAATGCCACTCCCACCCAGCCACATGACACCCCCCAGCCATGCATACTAAGGTTTTGCAGCTATTTTTTTCTATGGGAAATGAGTTTCAATCTCTCTCACTCTCTTCTTCCCTCTCATTTGTTTTTCTCTTTTTCCTGCCCCTCTCCCTCTTCTTCTTTTTTTGTTCTTTCTTCTTTTCCCCTTCTTTCATTTATTTCCCTCTCATTCTCTCCCTCCATCATTTCCCCATTTCTTTCTTTCTCCCTTTCATTACTCTTTCTCTCCCTGTTTTTTCCTCTCCCTTTCTTTTTTCCTCTTCCTTCTCTCTTCATTTGTTTTCCTCTCCTTTCCCCCTCTTTCTCTCGTTCCAGCTCCCATTTATCTGTCCCTATCCCTCTCTCATTACCATACGCTGTTCCCTTTGTATTGGCTCAGGAAGGAAAGAGCAGCTACCACCGTCACCGAATGCAGGAATAGTTCTCGGCGGGCTACTCTGAGCGTGCAGTGGTGGCAGCGGGAGAAGTCACCATTGCCGCCCCGTGATCCCAGCCCGGGATAGTATTCTGCTTGTGTGGGTGTGTGCGCGTAAGGTAGAGTGATGAAAGAAAGGAGAGAATTTTCTTTTCTTTCTCTCATCTCTCTACCTTGTGGGTGCGCGTGCACACCCACCCGCCCACAAGCAAGATACTCTCCTGGGCTGGAATCGCAAGGTGGCAACAGGGACTCCTTCTGCTGCCGCTACTGCATGCTCAGAGTAGCTGGCCAAGCTGTGCAGAGAGCCAAAACTCTTTACTTCCTGCATTCGGCGGTGGTGGCAGCTGTTCCTGCCTTTCTTCATAAAAAGTGTCCTCCGGGCAGCGAAAGTCCCTGTGCACTTTTTAAAGTTGCGGCTGGGAGCTACGGACACAGCCCTTTCTGTCACCTTGTCCTTCTGGATCCCATTCCCAGTCAGCCAGCCCTCATGTTAGCAAGGCTAACGTCAGCCATGGCTGGGTTGGGCCAGTGTCTCAGGCTGGAGAGCAAGTGACCAAGTCATGCCCGGCACCAATAAGGGATGGAATAAGCTCCAGCAAGAGTGAGGCCCTGGAGAATCAGCTCCAGCCACTTCTCCAACACCCGCCATCGCCCTTACCTTCTTGGGCCAGGCAAGAGTGATGGGGAGGGGAGGGTGAGGCCAGCCGGTGGTGGGTTCACCCAACAGGGAGTCACAGCAGGTTGCCGACCCCCGGGCTAAGTAGTTTCAGCAGCCAGAACCCAAACAAGACCCCTTTCTGCTTCTGGAACATCATCCCTCTTGAGATTTGGTTCACTCCCATTCCCTGGGCCTTTTGGAAAGTCTTGAAGATCCGGTTCAATATCTAAGCCTGCTCCCCTCCCCCATGTGTGATCAAGTTTCCTGACTATGTTGAACATCTTTTTTGATTCTTCAACTGCCATACATTTTACCTGTGATTCCTTTTTAAGTTTATTTAGTAATTGTATAGATTTTCAGTTATTTTAAAATTGTAGGTTGTCTAGAGTCAGGATGTGAGATGGGTAGCCATATACAATGAATAAACAAATACATACATGTTTTAAAACACTAACATTGTTCATTTTTTCTATGCATGAACTATTTTTTAAAAAGGAAAATAACTTCTTAAAGCTAATGCCAGAAAAGCAAGATCAATATCTGGATTAGGCATCCAAGAGACTGAATACTATTTAACCCATTTTTATTTGAGCAAAAATCCAAGTTTCTGTTGTGGCAACAATGACTTCTTATTGTTATTGGCTTTTCCTATTTAACTTCATATTGAATTCTATTCACAAAAGACACAAGAAAAAAACCATACTTTCATTGTTGGTAAATATGTTAAATAACCCAAATTCTTTAGAAGAATACACTCAAATAATAAAAGTATTCTTACTTACCAAAAAAGTATTTTTTGTCTTCATAGTATTTGTTTCCATACTTATCAGTCCCTACTAGGGTACCAATCTTCAGATCATTGACCCTGTGAATATCCAAAATAAGATAAAATCTTCAAGGGGTTTATAGTTATGTGACAGTCTACAGGTTTTGCATGCAGGAGGTCTTAATTTTAACCTTTGCCATCTTCAAATAAATTGTGAAAGTCTCTATCTGAAAGTCTGGACATCACCGTTAGATAAATAATGCAAAACTACACTGTATAAGGTAGCTTTGATTGGTTTTACCTTTCAAATCTCTTATGAGGGCAATCAAATGGATAAGATTTTTTTTTCAGTTGCTGCTCCAAATAAATAAAACTATTAGGGGAAGGTGAAAATAATAATGTTCCCTATATATTACATTATTATTATTTATTACATTCTTAAAAGCTTACAAATAACACCGCAGAAGTATTATTTCTACATAACTTGCTTGCAAGTAGACAAGTTATCTGCCAAATGAGTTTAGTCAAAATAGTGTTTTGGGTAGCAGCCTGAGAAATTATTCCCAAACAATTTTAATCAATTATCTGTTCTCTAAGTGACTAAACCATCTCTGCTGTATTATTTAAACCAGGGGTCTCCAACCTTGGCAACTTTAAGACTTGTAGACCTCAACTCCCAGAATTCTTCAGCTAGCTTTGGTGGCTGAGGAATTCTGGGAACTGAAGTCCACAAATCTTAAAGTTGCCAAGGTTGGAGACCCCTGGATTAAACTATTGCTATTCCTTCCTTTAGCACAGCACCGGTGAAACAACCAGCGCAAATGTGTTTCTTAGTCCAGTTACAGTAACCTTGTTAAAAAGCAAGGTCGGGAGGCAAAGAGCAGCTTGAGGTCAAGAGCTGGGGCAGAGTGACTGAATGGAACCTGGATCTCCCAAACCTTGGACGGCGCCATAAACAGAGATCCTTTCGCAGAGATTACGTCCCAGTCAAGAAGAGCCCAAAGTTAAAAAGAGAAAGCTTCCCAACAGTGACCTTCCCAACAACAGGCTTTGCAGCCATTATAAATACAAGGTCGCCCTAGTTCCCATGCCCGCTCCGGACATCAAAGGTCGGCTTCCCTTCGGTCCTTTTCTGCTTAACTCACGAATTTCTGGGAATACTCTTTCCTCTAACGATCCTCTGAGGGTCATGTCATTCAACCCTGCGAGCCGCAGTTTCCGGCAAGGCGCTCCCCAGCTGGAAAGGACCGCCCGCCCTCGTTCCTCGCGTTGGCTCAGCCAGCACATTTCACCTGAGCAGCTGCCACATAACGCCACGAATGCCGCCATGTCCACCGAGCTGTTGCAGCGCCCTCTTCATCACCTGCAGGTACTCCGCCATTTTCCCTATTCTGGTGGAGCTCCGCCCCTCCTTACTCTTTTCTGCGCCTGCGTCGCAGCTGCTTGATTTTTGCAAATTCAAGGCGGAACTGTTCCGTTGCGCGCGTGCGCGTTACTTAGTCGGCTGCGCGTGCGAAAGGCGATATTCTCAATTTTAATGCACGATTTTAGAGCAAAGCAATTAATTTGCGTGACAAAATTGAATATGAAAAGAATGACATTTAAACCTTTTGGAAATAAAACTTTTATCTCGCCATTTTATAACATTTTCAGCTTTAGTATTACCCAATAGGTATCAGTCTAAGATTATTGATTATTTCTGTTGTGCTTTCAAACTTGGTACTGTGTATTCTCAAAACAGGAAACTAAACTAAATTGTATAGAAGCGCGAAAAGTAAACATGTAAACTACTGAGCAATAACCATCTGGGGGAAAAACCAATGAAGAGCCAGTGATCATTCAATGTTAACTTTTAGCCAAGTGTTAAAACACAAATTACTGTATATTGAACTAATATTGATGTATAGTTTGCTTGACTTCTTTTTTTTTTAAACAAAAAAATGCGATTAACAGGATTCTATAATAAAAGTTACAATTTATTTTTTAAAAATACAGCCAAAATAGAATTTACACTTCTTTAAGTTTAAAGACATTTACAACAGTATATTACACAATAAGGTAGTAATTGGGACATTATGATGTGTACACTACAAGTGAATCACTAAAACGAATGAAAAATTGGAATGGAATTCAGCAACAATTTCTATTGACTGCAGAACAGATTTACATACACCATTTAGGGAGGTGTGCAATTCAAATGATTTTTAAATATGCTTTAAAACAGGACAAGTTATATATGTAAGATGTTGCCAAAAATACATCAAAAGCTACCACAACTGTAGATACGATAAATTTCTGCATGTGCCCAAGTGTATGCATATAGTTTGTGTGCATAAAAAATTAACTGTTCAGTTCATTATTAGGTGTTTCATTATGAAATATATAAAAGATATCCCTTTGTAGTCTAATAATTTTTAGAACCTTGAAGTAAATAATCTTACTTGTCATATTACATAAACTCCTTTTTAATAATTAGTAGAGCCCATAATTTGATAGTGGTTCTATTGCTGATTAAGAATATCTAAAGTAAGGGTGAATTGACAGAACACCACTGGATCAGTATTCTCTGATATAGTAATATATTGAATTAATGCTCAACTACCTTTACCAAACAACTAAGGAAAAACCACACTTTTAATAAATCTGAAAAGTGCATTTGGAAAAGTTTTCAAAAGCTGAAAATACAAAGTAGCAAACTCAAACATGGAAACATAAAATATGAAATAATTAGGATTCTACTGCAATCACTACTATTTAGGAACAACATACCATTTAGTATGCAATACATATATTTCATCAAGGTTTACTTGTTTATTCACTTATCGCCTTTTCCGATTTTTTTTCTAATTTTATATGAATTATTTTATGAAAACCTGGAAGTTAAATCTTAAAGGACACAGAATTTAATAAATTTATTTCCAATAAAAGTGGTAATTTCATTCAGTAGTATAATTCTGATGGTGGAACAGCATCAATCTGGGGGGAAATTCTACTCCCATCTTTCACTTTCTCTATATTTTTCCCAAATTTGCTCCAGGTTTAAGATAAGGGAGCAAACCTGGGATACAGAAGGATATAGAAAAGGAGAGAGGGAACACTGTGCAAGCATCATTGCACACATAATACTGGATGTGGCTGAATTTGTTGTTTTATAGAGTTGCATACAATGAAATTCAATAAACTTTTCCAAATTTACCTAGATACTGTATATGTGGGTAAACATTATTAAAGCATAATCACAATGACAAATTATTTTGCATTTATAAATAACAGGAGTTAGAAAATAACAATTCTTCATGTGATTAAAATATCTAGGATTATGTTTACTCTGAAATCTTGGCAACTGCTAAAAACTCTGAACATAACAATTACTGCAAAAGATGTCATCACTGATTTGGAACACTAACATGAGGTAAAGCCCTGTTTTAAGTAACTCCAAAATCACCTGTTTCTGAATAAAAAATTAACTTCTGAAAAAAGTAGCTGAGTTATCCAGAATTGAAACTCTGTCTCATTAGAAATGAAAGCAGAAATGAAACTGACAAAAGTAAACTTGTAGAAACAAGATACTGAATCCAGAACATTTGTAAAAGAAGTTTATTTGTCCTAGTATCAGGTTGAAATGTTTTTATGAAGCTTCTCTTTATCAAAGGTTAACTTATGTGTATTTGCTTGGAGTTCACAAGTTCCATGTACAGCTAAAGCTACAAAAATAGGATGAACTACACTTCTTGATTTTCACTAATTATCAGAAATGTACAAAGTTCTTGAAAATCAGATGAAAGGTAAGTCATCCTGTACCACTGAAGATATTCCATTGTGTTTTCCAAATGAATTGCTAAAGAAGAATTAGCACCTTCCTTTATTTTTTGTACTACGCCTTCACAGGATTTTTATTTTTTTTTATCTCTTGGAGATAATGTACATTTAAATCACCACGATTGCCATGGTATAAAAACTGCTTTAATTTTTTTTTATATAGTATGACCAATTATTTGAGAGTTGTAGTCTGCAGTCTCCATTCGTAGAATATAAGGTATGATACTGTCAATCTGAACATTTCCAATTAATCCTGCAAAAAACAGTTCTTCTGTGATAGCTGCACTCATCAGTCTTAAGGCCGGCAATCTGAGAAGTAGCCTAGAGAGCCTGGAAGACAGATTTGACAAACAGTGGCACACTTTTACATGTACAGACGAGACTGATTCTTTAATACCAACAAATATTACCAAACACAAAGTATAGTTTTTCAGCAATAAATGCTAAATCAAACATTATTCATATTTCTCATGATACAATCCTGTTGGCAACTCAAACTAAATACCTCATTTCTGGAATTTTTGATAGACACTATGTGAGGACCTGCTCCCACCCCACATACTCTAAAGCACCTTTTTTGCTTTGAATCCAACATTATGAAGAGAACTACAATTGTAATTAAATTTGACTATTCTGTCTGGGTAAATTTCACTACAATTATCTATGGACTAGTTTTAGCAGAAACAGCAGTTTGATACCTTCATTTTTGTCAGTGACCATCTTAGAACAAGGTTTAACAGAATACAGATATGCATGTATAATTTATATGGTTCTAAGTGAAATAACATGGTCCTGCACTCTATTAACATAAAAATTAGGAGCTAAAAGTAATATTTAAGATTAGGTTAGATTTTTTAAAAGGAATAAAAAATTAGTTATAAATAAACTGTAAAACTAGATGTTTGGTTTATAGTGCACTAAAATGTTATATAAAACTATATCCAATTCCAAAATCTAATACATTAATAAGTGAATAATTGATAGTTTATTCATATATGTTTGAGAGCGCAACATTAAGATATTATTCCAATAGTCTAGAATTAACTTGTTTGCATAAATTCAGAGCTGCTGTGTGAAATTTTTGCTACATTATGCATAATAAAGCTCCACAATTGTATATCTTACAGACTCAATAGCTTATCATAGCCCTACATGACAAAGAGACAAGTATACTACCCTACTTGCTAGGAAATTTTGATTTTGAATTATTACATTTCATTCATGTAATTTTCGGGTAGCTTTTGCAAGTGATTCAGTCCTAAAAATGTACAAGATCATACTATTAGGCCAAGTAACTTTTTAGCTCATTAGTCTTCTTCCAAGGAAGCAGATGCCACTGATTAGTTTAGTAGCACACTAGATAGTATACCCAGGTTTACAGTATTTATTGTCAAAAGGACTAGGGGGTCCTCTGGACTCACGACTCCTGTTCAAAACACAAGTGGTAGTCATGGCCAAGAGGATCTTTGTGCCAAATGTGTTGTGCACCAGTTGCGCCCTTAGCTGGATCTGCACATGGTCACTCATGTTTTAGTCATCTCTTGGCTGGATTACTGCATCACATTCTACATGGAGCTACCCTTGAGTAACCGGAAGCTGCAGTGGATGCAGAATGTAATAGCACACAATACTGGGAGCTCCTAGGGTTGCACATATAACACCACTATGGAACATCACAAATGCACCTACTGCATTAGTTACCACTTTGCTTTGGGATCCAATTCAAGGCGTTGGCTGTTATTTTAAAGCTCTACATGGCGTGGGTCCAGGATATCTAAGGAGCTGTGTCTCCGAAATGGGACTAACCCGCCCCACTCATGCTAGTGGAAGAGGCTGGTATGGATCCAATCAGCTGAGGAATTCCATCAGTGGGGTTCAAGAAGAGGTATTTTCCACTGTGGTTCCATCGCTGGGGAAGACTCTACCACTGGAGGTGAGAACTGCTCCCAGCCTTTTGGCCTCTGGAAGGGTATCAAACCTTGGCTTTGCCAGTTGACATGGGACCCCAAATGGGACATTCACCAAAGGAGGTGGTTGATGGGGTAAGAAGATTTCATTCACGTCCCCAGTCTCTTAGTTCTGATTTCAGTATAGTTTTAAAATCATAATCTATGTAGTTTTAATGTTTTAATATTCTATTATTATTATTTTTTACTTATGCAGCAGAACGGAGATTTAGACTTCTTTCAGGGATTATTTACTAGGGGGAAAATTAACCAGTCCAAATCTTAATTTTATAAGATTTTGTTATATTAATAGTAATTGATTAAAGGATATGCTACATTTTAAACCCTTATTTGTTGATAAAGTTTTTGTGCTATAGGAAAAAGACTTCAGTGTTCAGATGAACACAATATTGCCTGGAACAGACAGAATTTTTACAAGTAGTACTAAATTTGAAATATTTACTTGTACAAAATAACTGGAAGGTTCTTGATCTGTGTACACTTCAATGGCACCATATACCGGTAGTTTTCATACTAATAAACATTTAAGATGTTGTGCAACCCTATAGGATTAATGTTTTTACTAGACTTTATACAACCTGTGATTTTACACCCTATTATTTTAGGGGGAAATCAAATATGAATGTAAATGTATATCTACTATTCATTTAATTTTATTCCTGCAAGAAAATGCAACAGGGTAACACTATAGCAATATCACCCCACAGTGAAGATAGAAAAAAAGCTTGAAGTTTCTCATATTTTAAAAGAAGCATTTTAAAAACTGGAAATAGATACTTGTTCAGATTCTACACACCTGTAGGTATCATCGGGATATGCTTTCATTACATAATCCTGGAATTCCATATATGCCTTTTCTTGAAATTTTTCAATCTGTACCACATTTTCTAAGCCTGGGTGATCTAAAACAAATCTACAATTATATTTACTTGAAATAATACCACTATAAGGAGGGTGCAACTAAAGATATTTTATGACAAATATTTTGATTTTTAAATTGTTCAACACATGTTGAGAATTAGGACTACAACATTTATAGTGACTTTGCTGGAATAATAACATTTTATTTGAACAGGTAGAGACATCAGAACTCAATGGTTCCCATAAAAATTATCAGAACTCGAAATCTATTGTAGTGAAAAATGCTTTCTGACCCACATATGGGGAAGATCATAGTCCTTGTATGATAACAATTACATTACAAAATTGGTACATTCCTTCCAAGATCCATTCAGAGTAAAGGACAGCATTCTATTAACTTGAGCTTCCTATAGGCAATCATATAAATGTAAGTAAAATTTATTTATTGAAACAAAATATAATAAATCCCAAGATTTTGTATCAGGTTATCAACATTTTGTGAGATTTTGACAATCTAGTCTCCAGAAGTTGTGAATGCTCCAACACTGGAAGTTTTTAAGAAGAGGTTGGAAAACAATTTGCCTGAAATGGTATAGCCCTAGGGTTTCCTGCCTGAGCAGGAGGTTGGACTAGAAGACCTCCAAGGTCTCTTCATTCCATTCCATTCCATTCTTCTATTCCTATTATGAAATTTTGTAAGATTTTTTTGGGTGAACTGCCAGTTCCAGTTTAAAGATGACTCCAAAAACATGTTACTGAGACATACATATTGTCAGATTCCTCAAATTGCTCCACTTCAGCATTATAGCCATATAAGAACTCAACGTCAGTCTTGGATCACATTCACAGCCCATATACTGATTTAAAGTTGATTGAGACATCCATATATTTTTGTTAATTATTAGATTATATCTATGTTTGATAAGATGAAATATGAACAAAAATGGATGATCTCAGTCAATATATTTATAGAAAAGTTAACTGTGGCACAGATTATTTCCCCAAGAAGAGAATGTTTCCACCCAAAATATATTCAAATATGTCTGGATCAGATGTATTTGAAAATTAGTGTAATCTCAAGTAAAATAGCTAAGGACAATCATTTTTATTGCTTTAACAAAGATAACTTTTCAACAAAGGAATCCTGGATGCTTAGATAAATTTAGTTAAAACAGCCATGCGTAAGCATTTATATAAGAGAATGCAGCTTTTCTATAGGTCATATTTTCACACAGACAGAAGAAGGACAAATGCTTTAAATCCATCTGTTTACATACCAGGACTGAAGAGGACAATTGCTTTCAAATAAGCATATTCATAACCATCAAGACAAAGCTTCACCATGCTGTTGCAGAACTCCTGAAGTTTGAAGATATGCTCCATAACTAGTTTTCCTCTATCCGCCGACAACTTATCTACATTAATACACAGCAATACAAATATTCTCACTAACTTAGAATTTTAAATTATTTTAAATGGAAATAAATTTAAATATAGATAACCTGTCAGTCAGAAAATAGTTAATTACACTTTTCATAATCTATGTATCGTGTTTCCCGAAATCTTATTTTCTTTTGACCCCCAAAATAAGTGTTTGGCCTTATTTTCGGGGAGGTCTTATTATTTTTGAGGTGCAGGAGGCGGCACCTCATGGCTGCTGCTGTGTTTTGGGGAGGGCTTATTTTCAGGGGGCGGCTTATTTTAGTGCATGGACTCAAAAGTCTGATTGGTCTTATTATCCGGGGAGGTCTTATTTTCAGGGAAACAGGGTAGCAATAATGTTGATTATTCTATCTGCAGAAATTATATATATATTCTGTTAGAATTAATCAAAGTCTCAGCTAATTTTGATATACTAATATCAATTGGATTGATATAGGAGCTATAGAAATGGAATAAACAAACAAATAAACAAATAACAGATGAACAGAAATAATGAATGAATGAATGTATGAAATCATAGACAAGGATAGTGTGATAGGAGAGTGATATAAAAAATAACAGGAAAGTTGTAATTGTTTCTACATTTACTGTCCTTTTATTAGTCAGGTAATGGTGACTATTTCCTATTTCCTCTTATTTTTTTAATGAAATAGTGACCTTTTTAATTTATTGAAAAAGAGTGAAAGCAGACTTCTTTTTTTGGCATGAAAAAAATGTGCACTTAAATACACACTTATCAATGCAGCATTATTTATATTACCAGAGTACATTAAACTTGACTGACTGTTATTACAGGTGAAGTTTGAAAACTGAACAGATTAAAATGGAAGAAAGAAAAAGAAGGAAAAGGTATATGATGCAAAAACAATTGAATGCAAATAGACCTTAAGATTTCAATAGCAAAACAAATAACACAAGTTACTGAGACCACCCATATCTATGTATAACCCTGGTAAGAATATATTTACCTTGTTGTAAACTATTGTGAAGATGATTAACAAATGCAGTTAAGATTGTTGCTACATTCATTACTTGTGAACACTGTGCCAGACCAAGTGTAAAAAGTTCATTCCAGCAGGCTTTTACTAATGATATGCTATTATCCTGCCTATTTAAAAACAAACAAAAACAGAATTATTTAATGAAAATATCTGCTTCAATTCAACATGTGCATAATTCGGTTATGTAGCCTTTCTTATTATACAAGGAAAAGTTCGAGGCATAATTTTAATAAAATGTGTCTCATTAATAAATTTAGTGCAGGAATCAGGGAGCGTAAAAGAGATAGTGGTAGTTTGGTTATTTGGTTCACACGCATCACACAATGCCATAAACAACGCTTTATAAACTACAATGGTTGGATTCATATAATCAGACCAAATCAACATTATAATTCAGTATTAATGCATTTAAATCCACCCAATGAGTCATATGATAAAATTCTTCTCCATGGAAAACTACATTTAAGATGTTAGTCATCTGTGTGGTACCAGTTCAGTTGAAGGTATCTTGACATGGCAGAAAATGAAACTAAAATGCTGAGAAAAGCTGATGTTTTATAAAGTGATTTAGTAAATTAAAAATAATCTATCCACTTACCTGGCCTTTTGGGAATTGCATTTGGAAAATATCAGATTGGAAAAAGTTAAATTTTGGTACTTTGGTTTAATATAAGCCTCAAGTAATAAGTAATGTAAATCTGTGTTATAAAAGCAAGCTCAATGGGGAAACAATCATGCTCTTACTTTTTATTTCTAAAATAAAGGACAGATAAACAAACTATGGCACTATGCCTTTTTTCTCATGTACAAGGCATAACAGCAAAAATTACAAGTGAGCTTCAGGGATTTTATTTGGTCATGGCAAGTGCATCCTCATTGTCTGCTAAGCATGAACAATAGGAGATAATTATGAAAGCTGTGTAAAACAAGCAAAGTATCTAGAATATTCTGGCCATAAAAGTTCACTGTGTCAAGAAAAGTTAAAGGAGAGGTTGGAACTTTTGGAAAATGTTTAGAATGACTTTAAGCAATGCCACTTAGGCTTGCATGCTGTCCTCATCCCAGAAAATGGTAGGATCTTGCATAAAATGTTTGGCCAACTATAAATGTTTGACTTAGCCAGCTAAAAAATTTAATTATTCATGCAGCATAGCAACAATATTAATGCAATTACGTTAGAATTATCCAAGCTAAATATTTTGACATATGCCAAGAGAAATATTGCTTAGAAACTTGATTATCTAATTCAATTTTTTCAGTACTTACCCTAAAGCTTGAAAGGAAGGAATAGAACGGGACCAGTGCATAGATAAGAAAAGCAATCTGGATGCTGATTCACAAATATAATGAACATTCAAATATTCAGGCATAGGTGAAGGCATGGTGAGCTGTCAGAAAAGAAATTTTAAAATGTCTGATAAAGTTTGTATATTAACAAGAATAAATTGTGTGTGTTTGTGTGTTTCAAAGCCTAGCATAATATCAACTCTCAGAATTGGAACACTTTTAATTAATACCAATATTCTCAATAATCTGTCTCAGAAAAATGAATTATTATAAAAAATTCATGTAAATATTTAAATAAAAATGTATTTCCTTCAATAAAACTATACTGAGAATAAAGAATGGTACACTCAAAACAGTTTACAGAATAAACAATGTCCATGTAATCTGCTCCATTTCAATATCACTGTTAATTTAGCAAAGATTAAAAAAATCTTTTTCCTTCTAACCCATGCTTATTTCCCTAAATTCTCTGTTGTGCCATTTGGCACAACAATCGGGGGGGGGGGGCTGTTAAGATCTGGCCTTCCCCCCCAAGCACTAGTCTGAGATATTACAAGAACATCAAATTAAGTCGCATCATAGTGGGAGACATGTTTTATGTTAAAAAGGCCCCAAAGTTGTACATTCTGCAAAAACCTGAACTTTGTTTACTAAGAAATATGTTGCACTGGTTTTGATATGTGAAATAATTTATTCTTTAGCAGCTTATTATTAAAATGTATCGTTAAACTTGGTTGGAAAAATCTAAATAGCTACATCCTATATAAATTACTTAGTACTGTTTTATTTAATTTCACATCTAGTAAACTTAGTCTACAGACCTCTCATGATGAGTATTTAGTATCCATATCTATCAGCATTTCTATTGAACCATTCTATTATGTACATTTACTGCAAAAGCATCAATTCTCCTTACTGCTAAATGTTCTATTGATGTTCCTTGTTTAGTGACTGCCTTGTACAACAACTATTTACAGTTACAGTAGTGATAAAAAGTAACTTTGTGACAAGTCTCTCATTTATGACCTTTGGAGGTTTGTAAAGCAAACAAAAGATGAAGATCACAAGCACAGTAACAGTTTTCCTTAGTGATTGCTCACCTTAATGACCAAGCTGCAGGCTCCACTTGTGACAGTTAAATGAGGAACATCTGTATTGTTAAATTAAGCAATTGTATATATATATTCTCTAGAGCTGTCAGCCACTCAAATTGAATCCAAATAAATTCCTCAAATATTAAATGTATATAAACTCAAACTTTAAAATAATCCCTATAGAAGTTAAATAGCAGAGTTATAAATAAATGCATATTTTAAGTACCCGGAAAGCTACATGAGCATCGGTAAGTAGTGGGCCTTCTATTTCAACAATATTCATGCTTGCTTCTTCTCCAGCTAGATGTGCACTTGCTTCCATACTTTCTGCAGAACTTGGACATGGTGTACTTTCTCCTGGGTTTAATGCTTTTGCAAGAGTATCAAATGCCCTGTAGATAGTACATTGGATACTAAGATTAATCAACTATGAAAGGCAAAAATATTTTTAAAAAATTATTGATCCAAAGAATACCAATTAAATTAAATTGTAACAGGAAAGGAAGAACTAGAAAGGAGATTCCAGATCCTGAATTTTGAAAGGCGAGGAAGGCGACGCTACGAGGGACAGGTAAGAGAAGCGTCTCGCGTGGGGGTGTAGTTTGGGGGTGGCAGGTGGGAGAGGAGATGGGTCGGGATGGGGCTGCACGCGAGAGGCTCACCTTAGCTGCGTTTGGATTTTTTCGGCTGCTCTTTCGGCCAGGCTTTGCAGAGGGAACCCCTTGCAATGTAAAGGAAAACTTTTCGCGAATGCAAAAAGTTTTCCTTTACATTCCTGTTGCTTCAGCAATGCAACTACCGTGTTTTCCCAAAAATAAGGCCAAGGCTAATTTTTGGGGTGGGCCCTCCCCCAAAAATAAGCCCTAGTGAAGGGGGACATGGCCAGCACAGGAGGCAGCCCTTCCCTTCTCCGGTCACCTCATGGAGGTTTGGCCCCTTAATTGCTGCCTGCTAATCAGCTAAGCCAGTGAGGGCCGTGCAACTCGGCCCAGATCTCCAGAGCACCTCCCCAGCTGCCGGCCTCATCCTCTTTTCCTTTATCCCTAGGGGTGACAAACAGAGCGAAGTTCATGGAAGATGCTCCCTCTTCTGGCTGGTCCACAAGACCCTCATCCCTGGGGATAAATCAGACGCTTCACTGAAGAAACTGCCCCACACCAACCCAAGCTTCCTAAATCTCTCATTCCCCCCTTATGAAGAAAGCCCAACCCGATACAAACACTGCCTCCAGCCACCTCTTCGTCCTGGTGAAACTCCTCTTTGAAAGGATGATCTGCAGATGGGGGGGAGATTTCCTGCACATCGGCAGCAGCATCTCCTCACAGGGCTTCTTCCGATGTCCCAGGTATATGGATTTCCATGCCTTCCTTTACAGGAGGTTGCTTTGCACCTGCGTATTCATATTGATGGCTCGGAATGGGGCATTTTTGCAAACAGCTTGAAAATAGGGAGGGGGATTTTCCTGCCTCTCACCCTGTTCTGAAGCTCAGCACAGACTGAGAACAGACTGACAACAGGACAAGAAGCAAAATTGTGGAGGCTTGAAATGGGGAGAGGGTATTTTGCCTCTTATCCTGTTCTCAGTCTGTGGTAACTGCTGAGCAAGGTGAGAGGCAGGAAAATCCCCCCTCCCCATTTTCAAGCTGTTTGCAAAAATGTCCCATTCTGAACCTTCAATGTTGCAATCCTGGAATATGGTAAAGGCTTGGAATGGGCCGTTTTTGCGGATGGCTTAAAAATGGGGAGGGGGAATTTTGCCTCTTATCCTGTTCTGAAGCTCAGCACAGACTGAGAACAGGATAAGAGGCAAAATCCCCTTCCCTTTTCCTGGGAAACATTCTTTACTTGGGATCATAGCGCAGACGCACATCCCCAAAATGCTCTATCCAAGGCCTTCAGTTTTGCAATCCTGGGATGTGCATCTGTGCAAAGCTCCCAAGGAAAGGTGTGTTTTTGTGTGTGTGTGTGTGTATGTCTGTGTGTGTGTGTGTGTGTGTGAGAGAGAGAGAGAGAGAGACGCCAGCCATGGATAACTCTCCGAAGTTGGATCAGCTCTCTCTCTTTCTCACACACAGACACAGGTCTCCCCACCCCAAGGCAGCCACAACGAAAGGTGTTTGGGGTTGGAGAGAAGGCAGGCAAGGTTTGGCAAAGAGCAAGAGAGGAGCGACGACTGTCTCCCAACTTAGTGTTCACACAAACCATCGTCCCCCGCCCACCGCTATGTTGGCTTACAATAGATGAAGGGCAGGATCCAAGGGAAGGAGGGCACCTGCAGATTGAAGCTGCAAAAAGGCCACACTCCTTGGAGCTGGCTGCAGGAGCACACAGCAGATCAGCTGTTTTGCGGAAGCACGTGGGGGCTCCTGCTGCTTTTGCAGCCACAGTCGCCAGGCTTTTCGGAGACAGCAGCAAAATGCAAGCAGGCATGAGGGGCCAGTCGCCCCCCCTCCCAGTCGCACATGGGGGGAAATAAGGTACCCCCTTAAATAAGACCAAGCGCTTATTTCGGGGGTCTAAAGAATATAAGACCCTGTCTTATTTTCAGGGAAACATGGTAGTAGAACTCAGAAAGCAGTATTTATTTATTTAAAAAAGGAAGGGAGGGAGGGAGAGAGAGAAAGAGGAGGAGAGAAAGAGAAGGGTGGGAGGAAGGGAGGAATGAAAGAAAAGGGAGGGTGGAAGGAAGGGAGAGAAAGGGAAGGAAGGAGAGGAAGAGGAGGGAGGGAGGAAGGGAGAGAGGAAGGAAGGGAGACAAAGGGAGGGATGGAGGAAAGAAAGAAGGGAGGTAAAATTAGGAGGGGGAAGGAAAGAAGGAAGGTAAAATCGGGGGGAAGGAAGGTGAAATTAGGAGGGGAAAGGAAGGAAGGTGAAAGGGAAGGAAAGAAGGTGAAAGGGAAGGAAAGAAGGTGAAATCAGAAGGGGAGAAGGAAGGTAAAATCAGGAGGGAGGAAGGAAGAAAGGTAAAATCAGAGGAGGGGGAAGGAAGGAAAGTGAAATCAGAAGAGGGGAAGGAAGGAAGGAAGGAATAAGAATGTGAAGAGGGTTCATGTGACTGGGTGGTAGTGTGTGACATAGGGTTGGCCATGCCCACCCAGGTTTTGTGGCTCCTAGTGTTTTGTTTTCTGTGGAAAATGGGTCCAAATGGCTCTTTGAGTGTTTAAGGTTGCTGACCCCTGGTCTAACCAATCTGGTTTTGCAGTTCTAGGTTTGTAAATTCATTTTACCTAAGAGAATCACCAGAAGTAAGTCTCTGACTGAAGGGAGAGCTATGAAGGATTCTTTGGAAAAGAGTATTTAAATAGGTGACATACCCAATGGGCTTCCCTGATTTGTGGAAGTCTTTCAGCACACGCTCAACGTCTTTGTTAACTTTACAATCTTTCCCATCCACAGAAAAGGTAGATCTGCCACAATAAAAGAAATCCATACAATGCATTACAGTTCTAAGATACACATCCACACTCAGTAATCTACAAAGTATGAACACTTGAAATAACCATATTTTTTTGTCATTCATAAATGCTGTTCCTTTAATGTGGAAACGCTTTTTCCAATAAAAATGTCAGGAATAACAAACTCAGTCTTTCCACTTCTTCTTTGGAAAAAAAAAGAAGTTGAGACACAAAGATTTATCAATACATTATATATTTATATTTCTCTTTTCTATCCTATAATTCCAGGATTCTCCTGTTTCCAAGAATTCAGGAAAGGGAACATTAATTATCCCTTGCTTTTATTTTTAAAAGTGGAAGTTTGGGATTGTTTCCTTTCTTCTGCTATCACTGAAACTTTAAACAAGCTTCCACAAGAACCAACATAATTTTTTTCTTTCTGTAATTGCCTTGCCAGGGACAGGATTTGTAAGAAAATGTTTCCCGCAAATGCTCCAAGTAAGAAATCACACAACTGTCAACATCTTATTGGTGTATATGTTGATGGAGGTTGGATGTATGTCAAAGAGGGGAGAAAAGAGAAAGCAACTAAATAAACTGTGATGTGAATGAATGGAGGTAAATAAAATCAAGAGCAGAGGATTATTCTGGTCTAAGCCATTTTACAGCTAACTTAAACTGAATAAAAGTTACGGTATGTATGCTTCAAAGGCAAGCATAATAATAAAGCTGCTTTAATGAATTGCATTGGTTACACTTTTTTCACGCTTGCACAGAAACCCACCCACCCAAAAAAAGGCACACCTCCTCTGCTGTGGTTATATTTCCAGATACTTCAGACTGCTCATTTTTGCGAAAAACAGGGCATGCAGAGAGTTTGGGAAGCCTGCAGAGTGTTTCTGTGGGCTGGGGAAAGGCAAAAATACCCCTGTTTTTGTGAAAAACGGCCCGTTTTTTGCAAAAATGGGGGAGTGTTTGCCTTCCCCCAGACCCCAGAAACACTCT
>JANHFT010005209.1:220719-233481 GCA_032467955.1 Pseudoxenodon macrops | reverse complement strand
GGGTTGGGGAGGCCTGCAGACTGTTCCTGAGGGCTGGGGGAAGGCAAAAATGCCCCCATTTTTGTGAAAAATGGTCTGTTTTTTGCCCATTTTTCACAAAAACAGGGGCATTTTTGCCTTCCCCCAGTCCTCAGAAGCGGTTTGCAGACATCCCAAACCCTCTACGCACCTAATTTTCCCCAAAAATGGGCCCGTTTTTCACCCGTTTTTGCAAAAAAACGGAGCGTGCAAAGGGTTTGGGAAGCCTGCAGACTGCTTCTGTGAGCTGGGGAAAGGCAAGAATGACCCTGTTTTGCAAAAAACAGGGGAGTGTTTGGCTTCTCCCAATCCACAGAGAAACTCTGCAAGCCTCCCAAACTTTCTGTACACCCCATCACAAAAATGGGATGCGGGGCGGGGCTTCAGGCCAAAATTGCTGTATTCGGTGTATAAGATGCACCAATATTTCCACTCTCTGTTGGGGGGGGGGAGGTGCGTCTTATACTTCCAAAAATACGGTATATCTCCTGCTTGAAAATCAGGTAGCAAGCATGACCAGGTGAGTTTTTGCACAGCTCTGTTGTTTCCTGGTTTCTGTCTCCCTATGCTCAGTTACTCAAGCCCTAGCCATCTCTCATCTGGACTACTGCATATTCATGGGACAAAATCCATTCAGAAGTTTCAGCTGGTGCTAAGTGCAGCAGTGAGAACATTCTTTTGGGCCTCATACTATATATTTCTGCTCTGCAAACGTGACTGTCTACCAATTTGCTTCTGAGGGAAGATCAATGTGTTACGACCTTTAAAGCTCTTAATGGTGTAGGTGTAAGCTACATGATGAACCTTAATGGCATACGTCCAGGTTTACCTTGCCTGTCCTACTCATGCCAGCAGAAAGGGTCCAATTGGTCAACGAACTCTGACTATCAGGATCCAGAAGCGGAGCCTTCTCTTCAGCAGTGCCTGCCCTTTGGAACATCCTAACCTCTAGAGTAGGGTTGTCAAACTGGCAGCCTGCGGGCCGGATGCATCACACGCAGGCCACATCCACCTGACCTCCATGAAGGGGAAAAACGTTGTGATACATCATGTGATGGCAATGTTACACTGCGAGTTTGACATCCATGCTCTAGAATAATATATGTACCCACTCACCTATCCTTCCACAAGAGTCTGAAAGCCTGCCTTTGCAGATTGGCCTGAGGACCCAATGGGGGAGTTCCATGCTTGAGGTGGATGCTTGATTGATAGCACTCTACCTCTCCTCCTTGCTCTCTGCTCTTCACGCATCCAACTTTCTGTTATTATATTGATATAGTCTTGTTTTTTCATTGTTTATTTTATTGTTTTATTATTTTACTTGTTTTGTTTACATTCTTTTCATGTCTTTCTTTTTACAGGTAGTCTTTGATTTACAACCACAACTGAGCCTAACATTTTTGTTGCTAAATTTTGCCCATTTTATCACCTTTCTTGCTAACAGCTATAAGTGAATCACTGCAGTTGTTAAGTTAATAACACAGTTGTTAAGTGAATCTGGCTTCCCTATTGACTTTGTTTGTTAGAAGGTCGCAAAAGATTATCACATGACCCCAGGACACTGAAATCGTCATAAATATGAGTCAGTCGCCATTTGTTTGAATTTGATCACATGATCATGGGGATGCTGCAATGGTCATAAGTGTGATAAATTACTTTTTCCAATGCTGTTCTAACTTTGAACAGTCACTAAACAAATTGTTATAAGTGAAGGATTACCTGTACTGTTGTAAGTCAGCTAGAATAGCCCCATGGTCAGATAGGCAGCAAATGAATTTATTTAATTAACTAATAAAACAAAGTACATGTATTCCAACTAGGTATCTGTGTTAAACTCTGTTAAACACCTAGTTGAACATTCAACATTATTTTTTCATATTTCTTCAAGATTCTACTATATTTCCTATGTTATGACAGAACATTTGGATATTATTACTCCTTACCTTGTAACATCAGCACTTGCATGTTCATCTTGCTGAAGCTCTGATAATGATGTATCCCCATTGCTTAAGTTTTCAATCATTGACAGATCATCACTATTTTGAGATATATCTTTGGACTTATTTAGATTTGCTAATGAAGTTACAACATTTGCTAAAGTACTTAAATCTCCTTGACAAGTTTCAACCTAAAGAGTGAGAAAAAGTAACTTTGTCATTATTGATAGGTATTATTCCTGACACTATTCCTGACATATTATTGCACAATATTTGTTGGTTGTTTTATAAGGGGCTTGATTAATATATAAAAATCAAAGTACTGATACTACTCAAGTCATTATATATTTTAACTAAAACGTATTGCTTAGCAATGTTTTTGACAGAAAGAGTTTTGTAGATACTAAGCTGGTAGAAATAGCTACAATCTTTATGTTAATAACCACTGAAATGTTAGGTGGTACACAACTAACAATAACTACCGATCCTTTTACTTGCAGAAACAAGAATCCCAATAAATTTTGCCATTAGATATCCATTTAAGAGATTAGCATGATGTTGCAATCTAGGAATTTAAACACAGTCTCTGTCATTTATTAAAAGAGAAGTCATTTGGGTTTTGAATATAAAAAGGGAATTCTTGCACATCCAAACCTCCCCTCTATGACAACTTTCTTTGGCAGAGATTATTTAGGATGTACTTTTGTCTTCAACTGAATTCTGATGTATATTTAATCTTTTTGTGGTGAGTAAAGTTTCAATCAAACTATCCAAAGATTAGCATAAACACTGAGGTGATGATACAAGGAGGAGATAAGCATTGAAGAGTAGACTAAAAGAAAGTATTTTAAAACAATGTACAAAAGGTGCATTTTAACAGAAAAAGTACAAATTAAAAAAAACCAGGGAACTAAAGGATCAATCAGAAAAGAGTTAACATGGCTAAGCCAACTAAAATGTTTTTTTTAATAACTGGATTGAGATATTGCTAACTAAAACTTCAGAAAAAAATCAGATTTTAGATACATTTGTAGATGATGAGAAAAAAATTGAAAATACTTTTGCCTGACATTACAGAATTTGAAAGCATAGAACACAACTAATTTGAGATCACCAAAACGGAAATATAAAAGATTAATCAAAAAAGGTTCTGGACATAGAACAGTTGTGACAAGAAATTATGGATGATGCCTCTTTATTATTACAAAATAAAATATTGAAAACTCCTCTTGAATGCCAAAGATTGATGAAAGATCAACATCTATGTTGCCAATGGAATGATTTAAAGGTTAAGATTATGAAGAACAAAAAAGAAGAAATATAAATTTGGATTATTTAATCGGGGGGAAATTGTTTGATATTTATGGTAACTCCTAATGACTTTTTGCTGAACAATGACTGAAAAGATGGCAATTCCCTAATTGCATATAAATAAAAGTTAGGCTAAGGGAGAAGAGATATTTTTCACCTTCATTTGCAGGTGTATTTTCGCCTTCATTCATCAGATTTTTTTATTTGTACTTTAAAAGAGGGTGGAATGCTACTATATTAGCTTATGGGTGGTATGATAAAACTTGGAAGCCACTTCTTTAATATTATAAAAATATTGTAAAAATCATTTATTTTATCCAATACCTTATCTGCAGTCATCAGTACTGCAGGTTCATTCTTTAGTCCAGACTGATGAATATTAACAAACATTCCAGACTCCAACATCCCTGTTGATCTGAAATGAAAGAACACAGACATTGCTTCATGGTTTTAGAAAGGTCTCAATGTCAAAGAGATTGAAACTAGATTAATATTTACATACCTTGCTGTTTCGCTATCTGTTACGAAAGTAGGAGTTGCTGTAAGTGGGCTTCGCAAATCTTTTCGAATATAAATCTTTTCTGTAGAAGCTGCACAATTTGAAGATTTTTCTCGTGATGCTTCAACAGGTTTTCTTTCACACTGTACAGCTACAAAGAATTGTGGAATTATCAAAATCAATTCAATATTCAAACATATTTGACTTTAGCTTTTAGAAACCAGTTTTGGATTTTTAGTTACTTGGTCAACGTGATAGTTTTAAATGTAATTGCTTCTTGTAGTAAATCTAACCAATTTGTTTTGAAATAACCTCAGGTATTATTGATTATTATCTTATGGTTTGAAGTTTGATATACAGAATAGCATAGCGTCATTCTTTCATATGTAAATTCTAATAGAATTAATTAATATCTATATAAATGTATATGATTATAAGATCAGAATTCATGCAGGGGAAGCAGGAGGTTAGGAATAAGAAGATCATAACTTTATAGCAGTTTTCTAATCATTTTATTACTGAAAAGTTTCCAGTGTTGTATTCCTATCAATGCATAGTTATGCAAAACCTAAATAAGCACATTTATTGTACAGTATTACCAATTTATGTAACTGTATATTTTCATAAGAAAATATTAGTTTGTTAACATTTCTACAACAGTAATTTCCAATCTTATATTGTCTCTGGAATGTTTGAAGATATTCATTCAACTATTTTGTCTCAAGTCTGCATTTGTTCTCCCTGGAAAAATAGTGAGCCCAAAGGGCTTAGCAAAGACTAGTAGCAGGTTTATTTATTGTATAATTGTGTCCGTTTGCACAGCAAGCTCAATCTCTTATTTGGTTGTATGTTTTAAAACAATTACAATATATTAGATAAACTTTCTAAAATAGCTACTTATTTTATTGAGAATCTCTATAAAGCTCCTAAGGAATCTTGTGGTTTGTTCAAACAGAATTTGAAAGTAATTGTTGGTCTGAAAAAACTGATGCCACTGATTTGAACATCAGAGAAAGATCTCTTTCAACCTGAGTAAACAAATGAGTTGTTTTACTTAGATGTCAATATGTACAGTTCTCTGTGTTATAATGGTGGAAAAGAATGGAACTTGCGAAATCTAAAATATTTTACATCTTTAAGATATACTGCAAGACTCTTTATCAGTATTATATATGCATTCATATAAGAATTCTAACATACAGGTAGTCCTTGACTTACAGCAGCTCATTTAGTGACCATTTAAAGATAGAACGTCACTGAAAAAAGTGACTTGACCATTTTTCACACTTACGACCATGGCAGCATCCCTCTGGTCATGTGGTCAAAATTCAGACATTTGGCAACTGATTCATATTTATAACAGTTACAATGTCCCATAATCATGTGAACTCCTTTTGTGACCTTCTGACAAGCATAGTCAATGGGGAAGCCAGATTCACTTAACAACCAAGTTACTAATCTAACAACTGGTGATTTATTTAACAACTGTGGCAAGAAAGGTCGTAAAATGGGGAAACATTCACTTAATAAATGTCTCATTTAGCAACATACGGTAAATTTTGTGCTCAATTGTGATCGTAAATCGAGAACTACCTGTATATGAATCCTAAGAAAAAAGTTCACTCCAAAAATAATTTAGTCTTCACAGTGTAAGTGGCATTTTTTCCCCTAAACTTTTAATTTATTATTTACCAAGATAAATGTATCATGCAAGAATGGTGCAAAAAACAATACAGCATTACATGAGTTTATTTCTTTCGAACTTACAGTCTTGTTTCATTCCAAATGCAATACATCTCTGCAACCTACAGTATTGACATCTGTTTCTATGATGCTTGTTAATCACACAGTCTCTTGTTCCCCGACATGAATAAACTAAATTCTTCCGTATACTTCTTTTAAAGAATCCTTTGCAACCTTCACAGGTCACTGCTCCATAATGGCGTCCTGATTTCATAACAAAATGTATTAATTTTACTCTAAGTTTGATTCTGTTTATCAAATACACACTAACAATGTATTGTTCTCAGAACTGCTGAATGCTCAAAATGTTCTTAAAATACAAAATGTTTTATGCCTAAAATGAGACAAATGTTGCCATTGAGAAAAGAATGCAGGCTTGTGGAATATAGATATTTCTATATTTCTATCATATGCTCATCAGAGATACTCATATTAACTGCATGGAAATAGAAATTGACATGCTCAAAGAACTGTGCTACGTATCACATATAAGTGCTATTCAAAATATCTCATTTTAAGCACAATTATTTCATCTTTTCAACAATTTGAGTTTTCCTTTCTGATGTGACAAATTGTTTTTAATACTTTGTAGGTTTGATGCGATCATATTTATGCAATGTTTAAGTGTATTATTCATAAATGAAAAAGAAAATTAAGTTAAATGCTTATAAGATGAACATAGGTTTTACAATTCATTCTACAAAGTACATAGTGATTTACCTGAAGCCTTGTCTCCACAAACAACACAGAGATCAAATACTTTATTTAGCGTTTGCTCTGTTGAAGAATTGTCTGTCAAAATCTGGGGGGGGAAATTACAATGTAATAAATTTTGTTTTCACTAACTTGTTTGCTTAAAGTCATACCTATAGACAAATTCCCCAAAATGAAGGAGGATAAGCATATTTCAAAGGAGTATGTATTTGGTAATATTTCAGAAATTATTATAGTTTTACCTATAATCCTGCACTTGGTAAAAACTGAACAGGAAAGAATAAAAGTAATTACGATTAAAGGCTTGTGAGTCATTCTTTAATTTGATTTATCCATTTGACTGTGTTTCAAATGGAATCTATTCAAAATTAAATTGTATTTACTTTAGAAAATTAAGATTTAATTTAAGATGCAAAATATCTAGAATGGTTACAGTTTTATTATATTTTTTCTAATCTATGACATTGTTCATTATCTAATTTATATCAAAGAACTCAGCACTTGCATATTCCCCTTATTTCAAGTTGTTCTATGCTGATAGCGTCAAAATGCTTAGCATAACTACTGGGAATAAGGCTTTCATTTTTAAAAGTTATATGAATAAGCCATCATAAAATAGGGCACCATACCTGAATGTGCTGTGCCGATATATCTGGGGATGTGAAAAACAGTTGGCCTCCTGCAGCATCGGGAGTTGTCAGAAAAACCTTTCCTGGTGTAGCATCTTGTCTTGCAAGGATCACTTTACTTGGGGCAGAACCATCATGATTTGTTAAAATGAACTGCTTGCTTGTTGCAGTCTGATCGAGTGCTGTCACAATCTGAATTTTCTGCCCTGTCTGTTGATCTGTAACAATCTGGTGACATATTTACTTCAACTTATTATTGTGGTTTATTATTAAAAAGTTTTTAAAAGATGTGATCTAAGGTAGCTGTGATATTATCAAGTTTGACTGACAAAATGAATCTGCTTTCAGAAGCATGTATATTCTTCCATAAATTAACATTAAGGATAACAATATTTCAACCTTAAACATTGTGCCCAGGTAACTCTCAGAATCCTTGTCTGTGGAAAATTACTCAATGAAATACATTTTATAGTTCAGTTCTCTAATTAAAAAAAAAACTATACTTGCTGGCCTGAAAAGAATTTTATAACTTTTATTAAAGAAATAATAGAAATCAAAACCCTAAAAAATATGTGCGCATATTGGAATAGATTCAATTCTTTTCTAGGTAAGAATTTATTCCTGAAAATATACAATAGGAAGAATACTAGACAGCCATCCATCTTTCTCAGTCAATATATATTGGATAAAAAATATTATCAAACACATCTGAACAACATTAGATGGGAAGGCTAATCTAATGCATTAATGAGAGATCGTTCCTTTTGCACTACTGTATGTAAATATTATAAAGTACATTCCTTCCCTCAAATCTATCATCTATTTCTGCATTCAGAAGACAATCTTTTCTCCATAAGAACACATGGGAGCTTTCACAGTTGCTTGTGTTTTTCTGGAAATGACTTTCTGACTTGTTCCTTGGCTTGAAGAATTAAGAGATACACAAATCTAAAGAACTGAACAATGGTTTGTAACTCACCCTCTTTCTAATACTGAAAATATTGGCAGCTTTCTTTTTACAGAATATTTATTTTAAAAGGTAATAATATGATATTATGTAATAAAATAATGCATGTTATGTTGTATTCTAAATATTTCCACTTTTTTTTTCCTCCATATTTTTCTAGGGCTTTAAAAATCATATTATTGTACAACTAATGTTTAGGTAAAAAAGATTATCAATTATTTAATTAAGTACAAAAAGAGAGATTTTTTTACCTGTATCCGCTGTGGTAAGGAAAGTCCTGCATCAGCAGGAACAATCTGAATTCTCTGTGCTGTTCCGTCCATTAATGTCTGTGTAACAGATCCTTGGGAGTGTGTTATCTAAAAAAAAAAAAAAAAAGGTGAAATCTGCATTTTTTGTTGGAAGTAAACTCATCTAGCATGGGATAAAGTTATTTGCTTTGTACTCAAGATATCTGTAAAATTCAAGTGTTGGATAATGACCTACTAGAAAATTTCTATGTATTCCTTATTATTATAAAACTTTTTTTAAAAATGTAAATACCTCCCCCATTTGTTGTTCCATAATTTGATGGGCCAATTCCTCAATAGTTGCCATGATTCTGAATCATCAGTATTCCCTGTTAAAGAGATATTTTCCTTTTAAAAAATTACAATACAAATAATGAACAATTTGGGTAAGAGAAGTAGTTGACCTCATATTACTTTCTTTAATTTCCCTCTTTTTTGCAGAGAAAAATGAGTACCCCTTTCAAGGTCTATTCCATGACATTAGGTTCATGACATTAGCATTTCCTGCTTATGCAAAAAAAGAACAAATAGTCTTCTTCTGGCAACCACAACTGGTAACAGCAATTTGATCATAAAGTGAAGCAGTCACTAAGTGAAACCATGACAGTCTTTATGATCTTATTTCAGTTTTCCTTTGCTGAAAGTCTTAAATGCAAGAATTGGACATAAAATTATTTTTCATCACCTTCATAACTGCAAACAATTCCTAACCAATGTATAATTGAAAGGAAAGCAGTCATTAATGAGGATTACTTCTATCGTTCTATATTCCTAGCTGCTTATTCACCCAACATACTATATTAACACAACAGATAAGGAAAAGATCATGTTATAGGACTATATTTTAAAAAATGGACTTGACAGTATACATAATTACTAAGTTTTATTTAAGGCATCTTTTAAAATTTCATTTTGAATACATATCTATCAATTATAGAAGTGTATATTTCCTTAAGAATTAAGAATTAATTTCAAAGCCAGCATAATTTCTGCAATTTTCACCCAAAGGACATACCTTCTAGGACAGTGATGGCTAACCTTTTTGCCATTGCATGACAAAAATGGGGGGAGAGCGGGGTGGGGTGGAGTGTCATGTGCATGCATGGCCACACCCATAAAGCAATGCTCCTCACCCCCGCACATGCGACCCCCCCGCTTTTGGCACGTGATGGCACAGTGGGGTTTTTGCCCTCCCCAGGCTCCAGAGACTTTCTAGGAACCTGAGGAGGGCGAAAATGGGCTTCCCCCCTCCGGAGACCAGAAATGGGCCGTTTCCCGATTTCCGGTGGAACCGGAAACCCGTTTTCACTCTCCCCAGCCTCCAGAGGCTTTGAAGAAACCTGGGGAGGGCATAAATGGCCTACGCCACCCCCACAGAGGCCATCTGGAGCCCAGAAATGCTCTCCCAGAGCCTCTGTGCGAGCCCTTTACTTACCTCAAAATGGGCCGTATGGAGAGTCCTGGGAGGGGGCGTGGCCAGCCAAAAATCAGCTAGGCAGTGCATGCATGCACGCTGGAGCTGATCTACAGCAATGGTTCCTGTGCCGGCAGATATGGCTCCACGTGGCACGTGTGCCATAGGTTCGCCATCACGATTGTAGGATAATGTTTTTGGAAGCCGATATTTATATAATAAAATATCTAAATAGCAATCATAATAATAAATCCAGGTAAACAGAAAAATAGTTTTTCCCCCATCTAAACTGAAGCCATAAAAGCTAGACTGGTGGGTTTCACAGATCTTATTCTGGCTTTCACTACGGAGGCAATATAAATTTTATCTGAAATACATGCTTGATTTTACTACACATAGTCTTTGACTTATGACTATAATTGGGATCTAAATCTTGGTTGCTGAATGAAGTGGTTGTTAAGCGAGATGCCCACATGAATGATTTGCTCAACAACCATAATGCTGGCACTCCTGGTTGAGGTCATTAAGTAATCTCAGAGTGAAAGAGCAGCCTGCCAAAGTATTTTGGCTTCTCTCCATGTGTAGAATAGAACTTTTGAGATCTGAGCTCCATTTTTGCAAACTGGTGGAGTTCAGCTTCCTTCTGTGCACAAAGAAAACACCTTTGCCAGGCTGCAAGAACCAAACTTGGGAGTTCCAGCATCAATTTCTGGAATCCAGTGAAGGAATTCATTTCCCCTTGGCAGGCAGTAAGAAGAAAACTTCTTGGCTGGCAGCTGCAACATGCAACCTTCCCTGCCTCCCCATTGATTTTCTGGAGAAGCCGGTAGAGAAGATTACAAATGCCGATCACATACCGTGTTTCCCAGAAAATAACACAGGGTCTTATTTTCTTTTTACCCCTGAAATAAGTGCTTGGCCTTATTTTTGAGGAGGTCTTATTATTTTTGAGGTGCAGGAGGCAGCAAGTGTGGTCACCTCATGGCTGCTGCTATGTTTTGGGGAGGGCTTATTTTTGGGGGATGGCGTATTTTAGCGCATGTGCTCAAAAGCCTGGTTGGGCTTATTATCTGGGGAGGTCTTATTTTCAGGGAAACCGGGTAATTTCAAGGCAGTTGGCAACTGGTTGTAAGTGCAAATAGGTTGCCAAGTGCCCAAAAAGCATTGTGACCATGAGGGGGATGTTTTCTGAGAGCTGTAATTACTTAATGGACAATAAAGTACCCTTTCCAAGGGCCTGTATATAATTCTTTTAAAAAAACTAATTATTTCTTTTCATTTTTCTTTAATATAATTCTAATTTTTGTATTAGATTTGTTAAAATTATATCCATCCTAAATAGTTAATCCACACTAGAAGGCAGGCTTTATGTACTTAAATACCTAAATGTTATTTATGAATACACTGATATTAGATGTTTAATTTTAATTTTTTGTATTCTTTTTCAAATTTTAATTTTGTTAATTGTTCCAGTTGAATTGAATTATGCAATATAAATAAACAGAAATCAAGCATTCTTCTTACCATAGGTATAATGTTATACTTCAGTTCCTGTATGCATAATCATTATTTGGAGACTCCTGTGAGTTTATAGAAAGAAATATAATTCATTATAAATCATTATGAAATCCAAAAATGGATTTATAGGAGGATTTTCAATCAATGCAAGAATTAGCCAAATACCAAGTACATATTTAATTATTTGAAGTGAAAATTGTCAGTGACTTTTTAATATCTTGAATTGATTACGACTATGTAATATATAAATACACACATTCATGAATAGATTGTATCAAGATCTGGCCTCAAAAGGGAAAGGTGATTTGGAATGCATACACATCATACTTCTCAGCACCTCCTTAATTGGCTATGATAAAATTCAATCGGAAATATAAACATAGTTTTCTTGACCTAGATTTATAAAAAGACCTAAGCTTTACTTCAAAAATCTGAAATTTAGGCATGCTAGGAAGACCATTGTCAGAGATCAAATACCTTACCAGCATTTTGTGCCTAGATGCAGATGAGTCTGTATATTAGCTAGACTCTATGTTTCATCTTTACTTTTTCCAGAAGGGTATGAAATGGCATACCAATACAATAACATCTATGTACACAGAAGAAATTGAATGAATGCCATGTCTATGTTACCCCTTTTATGACTCAATTACACTTCTTTTAACAAGAGACAGGCAATATAAAGATGCTAATCTTATTGTGCCCCTTACCCAGACACTTTGGATATGACCTCAGAAAAGTGGCCAGTTTAGTTTTCCCTATATAATCTTATAATCTTCTGATCAAAGTTTTTTAAAATTTATCACATATTTTATGTTATGCAACAAAGTTAGCTAACAAATGTGTATTACTTCATTTATGTTAATAGTTATCACTTAAGAAGTCAAACATTCTAATTATAATTAACTTAAAATTAAATATCTGAAGTTTTTTCTGATGGATAATTTAATTGTTTTAGTAATTTAGTAAATTAGCTCGGAATATTTTATACTGTTAGTTTTATAGATTTTTTTCAACTCTTATTTATTTTATAATGGTATACCACTTTACCTGAATGTACCTTTTTCTTTTAACATAGTGTTTTTATTTATAGTTACTACTACTAATAAAGCTACCACCACTAGTGCCTACATACATTTTTCTCTAAACTACTTTGCTTTTTTGAAACTTTATCACTGCCTAACCCTAACATACACACACACACTTTATGAGATACTTTTTATGGCAATTAAGAATTTTTTAGTTAATATAATAAATAGCACATTAAGAGCATATGCCCACTATGTGGTGCTATTATGTATACTGCAAATCGAAATTTGTTCAAATTATATCAATAAATGTCTGTTTCCTAAGAATGCATACTTCTAGCCATTACTTTCCAACCTTGAGAAAAAGCTAGATGTATTAGAAACTACATTCTATAACCAATTCTTGGTTAATGCCACTTAAGCCAAGGCAGCTATCGAGGCTTCGGAGCGTTTGCCGCGACAGAGATTGAGCGAGCAGAAGCTCCGAAGCCTCGGTACCTGCCTTGGATCCTTGCAGGTGGGAGCGCTTTTTGAAATGGGAAGCCACGCAGGAGTTGTTAAACTGTCTCCGCCCGTCTGCCTAACTCGCTCAGTCTCTTTCGCTACAAAACGTGGACGGGGGAGAGAAAGGCTTGCGTTAGCAGCCTTCGGATTTCTTCCGCTTCTCTCATCCAAGCCCCACTGCTAAGGTTCG
>JANHFT010005209.1:210119-220619 GCA_032467955.1 Pseudoxenodon macrops | reverse complement strand
TGGTAAAAGGGAGAGGAAAACCTTCTTTCTGATCTTTTGTATCCCTGAGGCAACATCTTGCGCTTGTCCTTCCCTTCTACCAGGATAGGGTCCAAAACTTCACCAAAAAGTTTACGTCCCTTATAGGGCGAAGAAGCCAACCTCCATTTGTATTTTGTGTCGGCCTGACATTGGCGAAGCCACAATAGGCGCCTGGAAGTCACATATGATACTAAGGCCCTAAATGCATACCTTGCTGCATTAATGGTTGCATCTGCTGAATATTTGGCAGCCGCTATCAGCTTGCGGATGTCCTGTTGTAAACGGACATCCTCTGGGGAAGCCCTAGCCTGCATTTGCCTCAACCACATCAGGGAGGTTCTGGAAAAAAATGATGCGGCTGTGGCTGATCTGATCGCCCACACCGCAGCCTGTTGAGTTTTACGGGACGATACCTCAGCCTTCTTGTCCTCGGCTTTCAGCCCTTCTGCTGTATCTGAAGGTAGAACGGCCAAAGATGCTAACCCGGCTAAGGGAGCATCCACTGATGGGACTTCCAGTAATTCCTCCAGCTCCTGATCACCTGAGTATAACTTATCTATCCCACTGGGATTAGGAAGAGACTCCGGCTGACCCCATTGCTTAGTAATCGCATCTATGAAATACTTGGACGAAGGAATCACCTCCTGTGATGTAACCTGCTCCGAGAATAGATTATCACAAGGATCCTGGGGTCCAATGATAGCACTTTCAGTAGACCCTGTCCTATCCAGGTTAGCCATTGCTTTAGCTTTGAATAATAAAGTGCTAAACAAGGCTGGTCTGAAGAGACCGGAATATGAGAGTTTGTCTGGAAACTTCCCCTCATCCTCTGAAAAGTCAATTTCTCCCAATTCTCCTTCCTCCTCAGATGAGACCTCACTATGTCCTGATGCAGATGGGGAATGAGTGTCTCTAAAATATCTCCTTGTGCATGGGATGGGACCCTTGATCTAGAAGAGCCCAATAAACCCCTTTGGGCAAGGGCAGCCTTAATACCCTGCGCAATGGTCTGATTAATCGTAGCAGTTAAATCCACAGGCAGGACTGGGCCTGGATTTTCCTGAGGCAGGAGGCTGGCCGCTGTGTGAGTAAAGGCAGACGATGGAACAGAGGGCCTAACTCCAGACCAGAAAGCAGGTGTGGCCCTGATAGCCCACAAGCCTGATAATCCTCTTCTCTAAATGAAATTGTTGGAAAGGCTTGTACCCCAGGGAGCAGATCAGGCAACCAAGCCATCTGGTCTTCCAGCAATACAATTGGTGCCTCAGTTGGTAAAGAAATACATGGAATGCTCATATTTTCAGGCCCCTCTGGAGTCTCTGCATCCTATGACTGCCTCTGCAGTTTTGCAAATTGTTTTTCTAATGCTTTTTGCCTTCTGTGGACGTCCTTCTCGGCTGCAGAGTCTTTGATCTGGAATGAGGGGTCTTAGATTTGCTAGAAGAGCCCTTGCCCCCTAATTTAGCTTTATTGGGCTCAGAGTACCCATCCATTGGTCGGCTAGGGGATAATCTGGCTGAGTTAGAACTCAACAGAATCCCTGTGGCCTGACATCTTTAAAGGCTTGCTGGAGCTTAACTTCCAGATGCTTGGAAAGTTCTACACCTGAGTAAGGGGCAAGAGTACTTACTCAACTCCAATCCAATTAGATATTCCACTCCTCTCTCTCTTCTCTGCAGCCAAATACAATAGGCAGTGTGAAGACCACCAACCCGGTCAGCACACTCCTCCTGGATTCACACCAGAACCAGCGACCCAGTGCTGTCGCACAATGAGGCTTTTATTTTTTTCTTGCTGCAGCCTCTCCGATCTACTAATTAGGAAGGCAGCCACTGAAACTGAGCTTCGCTGAATCGGAAAACGTGCTCCTGTGTTTCTCCTGTCTGCCTTGCTTGGAAGCTTGCAAAACGGCTTGAAAAACACCCTACCTGCCTGCTCTGCTGCTGCAATAGGCCACCATGTGGTGCAGGCAACTTAAAGGCAATTAGGCAATTGCCTAAAGGCAATTAGCCTTTAAATCACAGTACTGCTGCTGCTAGCACTTAGATATCAATTCCAAATCAACCAATTTAATATATTTTCTTTTGAAATTTACAACTGTTTAAGCAACTCAATTTACGTCTGATCAGGTCGATGGAGTTGAAAAAACTGAAGGTCGGCCGGAGGAGGCGTGCTCAAAGAAATTGAAACTCAGTATTAACTAATCAAGTGATGAAAAAACCCATGCTTGGACTCTCCAAGCAGCACACAGGAGAATAAGTTAGTTTTTTTTCATATTTTTCTTTTTTATATTTTGTAGTTTGTATACTTTTTCTTCTATACTCTTCAATAAAATTATTGGGGGGGAAAACAGAAGTATAAAAATTCCAATAGAAGAGAAAGCAGGCTAACCATGAAGCAGGCAAACAAATACATTAAGGAATTACCAAGGAGAAAACCAGACCCCCACCAAAACCATCTTCTTGACTATGCTTTTAGACCTTAGTGTTTTTCAGTACCTGGTTTGTTTTCTGTTATCTTGGATTTTTGTATTATATGCTTTATTGTGCCACTATATGCCCAGAATTTATTAGGATTGCAGGAGAATATAAATACTGGAAATAAATATTACAACTAAGATGATGATGATACTATTGGTTCAATCGTGTCAGATTCTCAGTGATTTCATGGACCACCTCTCTCTCCATATTTTTCTACCTTGTATGGCTTCTTTCAGTTGTTTTATGCTCTAGTTGGGGTTGGCTTTGATGGCATCTAGTCAACACGGTTTCTGACAAGTCTCTTTTTTTTTTTAAATCACCATTTTGAGCATATCTGCCTTTTCCAGTTAGTTTAATCGCATGACATGGCCAAAATAAGTAAGGCAGAATTTTATGATTTTTGCCTTCCAGTGAAATGCCTGGTTTTATATGCTTGTCACCTTGCTTTCCAAGGAACATGCAGGAGTCTTCTCCAACTCCACAGCTCGAACAAGTTGATTTTCCTCCTTTAATAGTTTTTTCATGGTCCAGAAACTAAAGTATCAATACTAACACTCATCATCCTCCAAATGCTTCCTAAAAAAGTTATTTTTACTATTTTTCAGAAGATAATTAGTATGAGTACTGATCTGACAGTGATATATTTGTAATGAAACACCATTGACAGATGTGTTGAAATGCATATCAGTTTAACACACAGAGGGCAATTTTAAAAAGAATACGTCAAATTTGCACAGGATTGTAAGGTGAAAACCAGCACTCTGAATGGCACTTGGAAATCTATGAATAACCAGCTTCATAGCAGTCACCATTAATTGCAGCTTTTTGGTGATCTTAAAAGGGAGACCTTTACACATTACCAATCTGGCATTACAGTATCTTCATTTTATGGGTAATCATGTCACTACAAAAATAGTCGAGTCACATTGTATTACAAATTCAGATACTGCTGAATTATTGTTGAAATTAGTTTTTCACCTTTAGCTATGCAGATTAAAGTTGCTAATAGTTATTCCATAATACCCTAAGCATCACAGACACCTTAATCCTGTTATAGCTTATGTTTCTATTTTTAGCAAATGTACAAATCACATCTAAAAATTACTTGTAAGCACTTTAGTCTGGATTGCTTATTCCTGGGTAAATCTACAGAAAGTATCAGAGCGGTTAATTTATATCAGGAAAAAAGGGAATCTACACTTATCAAGAAGTGTTTAAGTACAGTTGTGATTTTTTTTTGGCTATTCTTACAGCCTATACCTGAAAGGATTTGGAATTATGCAACATATGGTGAACCACAGCATCCATGACTCAGATGAAATTGCAGAAGACAGACTCTAATTGTTGCAAATGCTATCTTAGAAAGACCACAAACTGGATGAATTATTTTAAATAACAACTTCAGAGTTTACTGCATTACACTAAAAATATTTGAAAGAAATTTAAGTTATATATATCTTGCAACAATTTAAGTACCGCTACAGTAAATAAAAATTACAGCAATATGTATTGCAGTATTGTCACATAGGTAAACTTTTTCCTGATTTCCAGATTAATTTGTTTACAGCTACAGTCTGTTCTGAAACAAAGAGCTATGAACACAATTAAGTCACTAGATGCTTATGCATTCTGATTTTATAAATCAAATATAATGGTTTCTCTGAACAATCAAGAAAAATACAAGTGATGCTTCTAATTAATCTGAAATAAATAAGATCATGACAATTATTTGGAAAAAGTCTACAGCAGAACAAAATATTTTTACTTTCTGCAATGTTCAGTTGAAAGGGCTAATTGATAACTGCTTGAAACCTAAATTTTCATATGGGTGTTTGACCCATCCTCACTTTTTTTAAATAATAAGATCAGCAAAAATTAACAATGTTTATAAAAACAATGTTTATAAAAACAAGCAATAACAGAAAAATCTATTAATCTTCAATAACTCTGCAACTGTATAATTGATCCTATCCAGCAGAATTTTCTTGAAATAATGATTCACTTTTTAAATTTAGAGACAATGTGAATGTAAGTTCAGCTAAGTATTAGAAGTTTCAGAAATCACATAAGTTCACAATCATTTTTGAAGCTTACAAAATTGAATTTTAAAATTTGTATCAGAACTATAATACTGACACTAGAAGCATATAATACATATGGATATTTTGAACAAAGATTACTCATAAAATGGGGAAATGGCTATAGTTTTAGTCTAATCATATACTAAATAAGTAGGTTTCAGATTATCAGAGATATATTTGTGCATCATTTTGCACACTTCCCCATTTATTTTTATTTAAATATCAAACTGGATTGAAAGGTTCTATATGGTAATGCTTGCTTACATGCAGAATTATCAAATGTTCTTATATCTTATACATTTTAAGAATCTACATTATTTTTCAAAGTATTGCAACCAAATTCTGGGGAAATAGAAAAGAACATTAAGTATTGTTTCTGATTTCTAATAATAGTTTTTAAATACCGGTACATGGCAATTACTATCAAGCACCATTAAGCCAATTTCAATAACTGAACAGAACAGAAAGGTTATCTGAGTAATCTGTATGCTATACAATTGTAGGCACATTGCATAGTGAAAATACTCTAATTTTTATTACTAACATTATCAGTTGTAATATGTGAACAATTTTTTAGACCACAACTTTTAAGAAAACCCAATGGCTGCTTTAATACACACAATTAAAAATACAGAGAGAATAAGCAAATAGATGCAAAAACAAATAATTTTATATGGAGCAAGGAAGAGAAATTTCTTAGCAATCTAAGAAATGTATGTTAAGAATAAGTACGGGAATGGGCAAGGGAACACTTTTAATGTCATTTTCAAAGAAAACCTGACATGTATCTCTTTTATTGAATCAAAATGCAACATCCCAGACTTCAAAGCCAGATACTTTTGGATGTCACTAATGAGAAGTATTTTGACCACCAGGAGGCAGTGAGTGTCCAGTTTTATTACAGTTGGGAGTCATTAGGTATATATAATTACATATATTTTCCATTGGATTTATCAGGAATTGAATTTGCAGGCAATTGCACTTTAGACTACTATATATCTCCTCAAAATGAAGTCAGCAAAATTGTGCAGTTCAGCAACCTTTAAAAAAACCTCTAAAATAAATACTCCATCACTATTACCGTTGCCCCCCCAAAAAAAATATATTGTCCAGTGCCCGCAACATCTCCAGGTCCATCAACTCCAGTTCTGCTGACACACTGCTAGCCTCTAATGAGCTGATCGGCATGCCAGGTATTCCTTTGCAACTAGTAATTATTTTTAATTCATCACTTTTACAAGTTATTCGATTCATTAGCTTTAAGGAGGTAGTCAGGTAAGTGCTATTACAGGGAGGGATAAGGGGAGTCATTAGAGAACATGATATAATGTAACATCTGCACTATCTCTGGTCTGAAACCTAAGGGAAAAAAAGACCATGCTAAAAAGAAATGTAATTAGTACAGTATTTTCTAAAGCAGAAACAGGCAACCAGGTACTTTGCTGGATTAGTTATGGATGACAGCTAAAAATCCTTACCAAAGATCAGTGCACAGTAAATTCTCATCGGCCTGAGAATTAAATTAAATCATAGTGAAAGTGTTTTGCCGTAAATATGACCCCACACTATGCATAAAAATAGATGCACAGGAGGAATGGATCAGAAGGTCATCTTTTATACCATTACTCAAGATTATGGGCTAAAAAGAACTAGAAAATCAAGCCTGATCTTTTCCCATTGAGAACAGAGGGTACCCTCCCTTCTACATAATGTACCACTACAGACTGAGAGTAATTCTTGCAGTCGGAGAGAGGAGTTTCCTAACTGTGTGTAAAATCAACGTATCAGGAAAAATTAGGGAAGGGATCCCTTTCAGGGACATCTAAGGTGCCAAGGCTTTGTTGGTGGGTGTGCTGTTGCCGTTGTACCCGACCAACACGTTCAACGATACAGGAAGGGATTAGCCTAGTCAGCCCACTTCCTCTGGAGTTTTGAGTAAGAGGCCTCAAGTGCTGAGCCCACCCGGGGAGCCGTCCGTCAAACAGTCGGAGGGAGGCACCAAGCCCGCTGTCACTCGCCGACACAAAATGGCTGCTGCCGAGCCAGGATGCAAAGCTCCGAAGCTTTTCCACACAGCAAAGCGGCAGCCTAAGTAACGACCGGGCCGACTCCAACTCCATCGCGTTCCCATCAACCTGAGGGCGAGGTCCATAATGAAGAAAAGGCCCCGGGGCGCGGCTAGGATCCGGGGAGGGGAGATACAAGCCTTTCCTGTGGGTGAAAGGTCAGAGGGGCGGCGGCGGCACCAGGAGGAACTACTTCTACCGCCCAGCACATGCATAACGGCATCCTGCCACTACAGGGCACGGAAGAGGCCGCAATTAGGCAGCATCAAGACGCCGCCTCGCCAGCCAAGATCCGAAGGAAGGGAAGGCCTCTCTGAGCTGGGATGCCACCGGCGGCGCTTCGCCTCTCTATTCCCCGCCCTCTCCTCCTCTTACCTGTCAGGCGCAGCTGTAGCTCTTCGGGGTTTATTTGTCGGTGGCGGCTCCGGATCTGGGAGGTCAGAGTTCGTGACCCCGCCTTCTACGTTCGGTCCTGTCCCGTCGTGTGGCGTGGCGTAACGTTCTGTTTCCCCCTCCCCCTCCGCAGTTAGCCTCCGCCACCCGCAGAACGGCTGCGCATGCGCAAAGTCAGCCCGTAGCGAGGGAAGAACGAACGTCACCGGCGAGGAAAGGGAAGGAAGGAAGACTTTTGCCTTTGGTAGCCGTAACAATGAGGGGAGGGGAAACAACACGAGAACTAGCTAAACATTTTCTGCGCGTGCTCGCGGGTTTTCCTGTCAATCAGGTTTATTAAGGAGACAAGTGGAGAGAGCTATTGGAATGCCCATTCAGTATTCCGGCCATTTTTCAGAGACACATACTAGGAGGATATTTTATCGCTTGGAAGCCCTCGGAGGACTTAGTCTAGACTTGGACACTAAGAAGGACTTGATCTAATTAGTACTTGGATGGGTGGCCACCATTACGCTAGGCTTTACTGGGAAATCAGGAAACACTTTACTTTGTTGCTAAGAAACTGTACACTTGGATCCCTAGACGTCCTTGGGGTCAAGTTTGGAAAGGTTTTTGTCCTGTACAAGAGATCCCTTTTTACTTAACGTTTATACATTGAGATGTCAGGATAGAAGAAGGAATTTAAGGCAAATTTTCAAGATGTCTCCTGAAAATCTGTTTGCTGTCAAAGTTAGAAACGATCAAAGCTTGCCCTTTATTGGTAGCACATTATCACTAAAGGGGGGCTGCTTCTTTTTGCTTACCCCTTTGTCTTGTGAAAAGGCTTGAACTCACCCTTCTTCATTCTTTAATTGGGAGGGGGAAGAGATGATGAATTACTGGGTTAAGAATATGCTTTGATTTGTTTTGTTAGGTGGTTGGTTCTAAGGACCATGTGTGGTAGAGGGAAATAAGGGCCGGTGTTATCAGCAGAATCAAGTTTCTCCTGTAGGAAGGAGAGGTGAAAGGTTTAGGAAGTCAGAAGATGAGTGCTCCTGCTTTGTGCTGGTTTCCCAATGGTCTTGGGAGAGCATAGAGGCCTCCCTCTCCATCTAGAGCAGCAGATCCAAATCCTTTGGGCACCCGGGACCAGTTCAGTGGAGACAGGTTTTTCTGCAGACTGGAAGGGGTATGGTTGTGTGTGCTGTCTGCATCTCGTGGATGGGGCTTTGCTTGTTTGCACAGCCCGGGTTCTGACATGTTGCGAATCGGTGCCGGTCCACAGATCAGGGGTTGGGGACCCGACCTAGAGTGTTAATCAGTGAAGTTTAATTTGGAACATGAAACAGTTCTCATCCCTGATGAAAAAGGCTACCTGGTTTTACTTCACTCTGACCCAGCAAAGACTCAGATCGCATGTATCTCTCTCTCTACCTAGCAAAGTATCACTCCAAATAATTGCAGAGAGAATTTACTTCTCAATGATATCCTAGTGAAATGGTCTGTATAAAAAAAATCAGATGGTGGCTGGAGTGCTGAAGGCTAATCTCTATCCACTGCAAAAGGTTGCAATATGTTTGAGGATAAGCCTGCTGCAAATGTGCAATGTGCCAGTTTTTGCCAATTTTACTGAGTTTAAGAGATTGCCATCTGATCAGAGTTTAAGAGGTCAGCTTCAATCATTGTGACCTATAATTCAACAAGATATTGATATAGGCACTCTTGTTTCATGATGGCTATTCAGATCCATATTTTTATGTATTTATATATCACATTTGAGTGGCCTAGTGGCCTCACACACTTGCCTCACACTTGGAAGCTTAAAAGTTCAATCCTAAGTAGCGGTAGAAGTTTCTCTCTCAGGGCAGAAAGAAAAAATATCAACTGCAAACTCCACATAGGTGTCAGGAAGGGCACCTGGACAGTATACACTCAGCTCCATCCAGTCACCCTGACTCTACTCCTAAGTAAGGGAGTACAGGGTGGTAAAAAAATTATAAATCACATAAGTACCTTGCATCGGGTGATGCTGGAGGGTGTACAATCAAATCTCTATTACAATATGTAAACAAAAGGGGCAATAAACCAAGAATATAACCAGCAAAACCTCCCCAAAAGTGCATAGTTTTCTATCCAGCAGCCAGGCTCATTGTGAGAAGACTCACAGCCTACATCTTATTAATCTTTTAAGATTGGAACCTGATGCATTCTGGTTGTGTCACATCTTATTGGATGGACAGAAATGATGAAAGTTGGTCTCTCAGATACCCAGGCCTTTGTAAACATAGGCTTTACAGGTCATAATCAGCATGTTATTTTATCTGGAAACTCATTGACAGTTGGTACAATTCATGTAGCAGTTATTACATAGGCACATCTTGCTATTAGTGCCTGTACAGCCCTATTATGGATCAGGTTTAGCTTCCCAGTGGTTTTCAGGTAGAATATAATTGGGTAAATCCAGTTAGTAGTCAGTGCCTCTTTATTGACATTATTGCCTTGAAATAACTAAATCCATAGATTCTAAACAAGCACTCAAAAATAATGTCTTGGGAAAGATTTCAGCCATTCAACTACAAGTCTGATTGAAAGATTATATGTTTCTTTTACAGTCTGGCTTCAACCAGATATAGCACAGAAAATCCATACCACTGTGCAGGGATGAAATTCAATTTCCCCCCCTACCAGTTCTGTGGGTGTGACTTGGTGGGGAGGTCATGTGACTGGGTAGGTGTGGCCAGATCACACCATTCACATCGAGGGGCGCCTCACCCGGCCCCTCCTCTCCCAGCCACTCCTTGTCGCGAATGGCAGGAAAATTGGGAGGGGGGGTTCCTGCCTACCATTCTTCCCTCAGTCTGTGCTGAGCGTCAGGAATGGATGACAAGCAGGAAAATAGCCCTCCCCATTTTCCTGCCATTCGTGAAAAGGCTCCATTCCGAACCTTCAGTGTTACAATCCTGGGACACGCTGAAGGCTCAGAATGCCTCTGCTTCAGCGCAGAATGACTTTCGCTCGTCTCTTTTGGGCTTGGGGCTTCTGCCTGTTGGACCACTTCCTGAAGCTGGCAGCTCCGCAGCCAGCCGCTTTACTTTTTCCCTTTTTTTTCCTCATGGGAGGCTTGCATGGTGGCACCAGCAGAAGGTGGAGGCAGAGGCATGGGTGGTGGTGGTGGTAGAGCCGATCCTAATGCGCCAGCCCCTTCATCCCACTGTCTTTTGGCTTGCCTGCAGCTGCACCGAACAAGCAACACCATGGGGCATTTGGATTGCCTGCCTCCCCCATGCCAGTGCCAGTACCACAGCGCAAGCCTCCCACGAGCCTCCCAAAAAGAGGGAAAAAGAAAAGCAGCTGGCCGCAGAGCTGCTGGCTTTGGGGAAGCAGCCCAACAAGCAGAATCACTGCATCCAGAAAGAGAAGGGCAAAAGTGGTATTTGTGCTGCCCGAAAAGACTGCATGTGCAGCCCCAGAACACCCCCC
>JANHFT010005209.1:182871-192902 GCA_032467955.1 Pseudoxenodon macrops | reverse complement strand
ACTGCCATAATGTACATTTCTCCAATTCTTTGCTATTTCTATGGGTCAGGCACACATGCACAAAAATACACAGCAAACAGTGTATATCATCTGTACTGTTTGCTGTGAGGCAGAGGCATATTTTTTTTCTTGTTTTCCTTCCCAAAAACTAGGTGCGTCTTATACTCCGAAAAATAGGGTAATCCATCTTCTGAATCCACCTTAACATAATTCTTTTTTCCACATAAAGATTTTTTTTCTACGTTCAAGTTTAACATGACAAAGATGTTAGGGAGAAAAGCCACCTTTTATTTCTACAGAAACACAGCATTTTTGGAATATTTATTTCAAGTATTTGAACTCCTAATTAATGCAAAAGTTAAGTAATACACAACAGTGCTATTCTGGCAAAGAAGTAATTTAAAAAAGAGGATGTTGTAAGTAATAATAGTCCACAGAAAGAAGAGGAAGAGCAGAAGGATATGAGTAAACGGAAGGAAGGGAAATAAATGATCCTTTTGAGTCAGAAAAGACCAGGAGGAACATTTTGCTCCTCTATTAAAGTAGTTCTACTGGAACTTTTCTATCAGAGTAATGAGCCAGAACTGTTCTAGAACCAGCTGTCCTTTTCTATAGAACACGGAGCCCTGGAATATATAAAATTGTACAATTGCTTCCAAAGTATATACCAGGTGAAACTTCAATATAACATAACCTGTTTATAGGAGATTAGAAGGGAAATTAGCTAATTTAATGCCTGAGCCCACATGCTATAAACCTAAAACCATCTTAATTATTATGGTTGCAATAATACAACCCAAAGTTGTATCACATCTTGACTTACTTAAAATTCTAACATTTCTACCACTACATTAGAAGTGCATGCAAAGGAGAACAAGTCATTAAGTTTTTCTTCAGCTGGAGGATACATAAAGGAAGAGGGGTTAATATAAACTGATGCAGTCGAACAATTATACAATATGTAAATGGAACATTGTGCAGCTATGTTTTCGGTTTGACTTTCTCTACTGTTTGTGTACAATATCCTGATCTAGATATAGGCTTCCTAATCCTTTCCTCCAGCCTCAGTTTATAAACAATTTGCTATACTATGAAGGTGAAGAAGATGGTATTTGATGAAGTGAAAAAACACCTAATGATATATTTTTATTATTAAATAAGAGCACTGGAGAGACAAATAAGGACGCTTTCACACAGTATACACAGTGATCCTCTATCTGGGACTTTTTTTAAAAACAGATTCCCCCCCCTTTTTTTATTATTATTTAGCAAGATTCTTGTTAAAATATGTTATTTCAACACAATGATATAGTATACTTAAATGCTTAACATTTATACAGTCCTTGATTTACAACCAAATTGGGTCGGGAATTTTGATCCTAAATTGTTGTGGTCATTAAATGAAATGCAATCCCAGCTTTCCCAATGACAGTTGTCAAGCAACCATGCAAGTTGTTAAGCAGACAGAATAAAAGAATAAAAGAGATGTCTGCCAAACTCCTGCATTGGACCAGAGAAAGGAAGCTCAGATCCCAAAGATCAAGTTTCATTTCCCTGGCCTACCCCAAATCTTCCCCTCCCCTAGTCTTGCAAAATAGGGCTGCTGTGCTGGGCAGGAGAAAGGAAGCTTGGGCCTTCAAGATCTAAGCTTCCTTTCTCTAGCCCAGCATGGCAGTTCCCCTCCCTTCCATGTGCAGAATGGAACTACTGCACTGGGACAGAAAAAGAAAGTCCAGATCTTCAAGGTCCAAACTTCCTCTCTCTGGTTCCCCTCTCCTCTGTGTGCAGAAGAGAATAACTGTGCTGGAATGGAGAAAGGGAACTGGGATCTTCGGGATTCGAGCTCCCTTTCTCTGGCCTACTGCAGAAGTTCACTACTACTTCATTAATTACCTGCAATTACTTCTCAAAAATGTAACAAAAACGGAATAGAGCTATGTCAGTCTATGATGGCACAAAATCTGGTAGCACCTTTTCCAAATATCATGGGCATTTCCTTAGAAAAAATCAGACGTATCAATTTCACCATCCAAATCAAATGGATTGTTTTGTCTTAATCAGAGGCTATTCTACTATACTACAGTTCTTTTTTAAGTACCAAGGCTCATTTTCTCTTGTAAATAGTTTCAGCTACAGGAACTATATCTCTTTCTAATTCGTTTCATTGAAAGTTCAGGACTGTAACAATGGTTCTGGGATTACTGAGCTATGAATGTAGGCCACAACCATTCATCCAGCAGAATCTATTAAGTCTCACTGACTTCCCTCTCAAGGGAGCTAAAGTAACTGGAAGCGTTTCATGGTTCTGTTCTAAAGCCTCAGGCAAACAAAGGATTTCCTTTTTATCTAGGAACTAGTCATAGGGATTATGCATTGTGCACAATAAGATACCTTACTCATATCAAAGAATGGAAGCAAAAACATGCGTATATCTACACACGTAGATTGTATGTTTTCAGAGATTTATAGAAACAGCAATATTTCTTTAGAATAAGCATAAGCATATTTCATATTTAGAAATTCAGGCACACAAATCCAAAAAAGTGAACAAATCACTTATTTGTTCATATATAAATGATTAAGTAGAGCCTAATTAAAAGAATTATCATTTAGACTACACAGTCAACTAAATAAGAAGAAAGAAATTTTGTCAATCAAGAAATACAACTTCCTAAGTTCTTTCATATTTCACCAAGCAGTTTCAAACTTTTCCAAAAACCACAGTATGAACAAGACCAGAACCAACATTTGAATCTCCTGATCTGCCACTTGCACTAACATACTATCAGAAAAAAAAGTGAGAATTCATTAACTCAGCAAAAATACCATTCTCTGCACCTTTGGCAATAAAGGCAACATTTCTATAATCTGTAAAAATAAAGCGTAAGTTTCATTTCATTAATGTTTTTTGCCTCATTGATCACAAAAGAGAGTTTCAACTCATTTCCATAATTCATTATGAATGCAGTCAAAATATTGAAAACAAAGTACCCCACCACCACCACATTTCTGTTTTCCATTTTACTGTTAAAGCTCTGCTTCATTTTTTTATTGAAAGCATCAGTCTGAACTTTTGGTTTAACTAATTTTAAAACACAGTGATTAATTCTAATCACAGCTATTAGCCAGTGAAAGATTTACTGCATGTATAAAAATGGTTAGCCATTATGTAACAGTGGACGTCAAAGTAATCCACTAGGTAGACAGGAGGATCTTGATCATCTTCAAAACTTCATCAATGGGACATGAATGGTTCAGCAACTGTAATCCTATAATTTGACTGAAATATCAGTAAAAGTGTTTTACAGAATAAAAACCCATAAAAATGGCTTATGCAAAAGAATATACTGGAAATTCCCACTTTTGTTACATAATTTTCTAATATTGTTTACCCAAAATGCAAAATTTTACTCATTAAAATACAGAACAGTGATATTTTAAAACATTTAATTTAGGGGGAAAATCAAATGGCCTATCTAAAATACTGCTATCTCTTTATTATACACATACACCCACACACATATATTTAGCTTGTAAAGGTTAGCTTTACCTGTTAAAAGAAGCCTGTATTGAGGGATCCTCTGAACTGGCTTCAGCAAATAGTGTTTCAGTGCCAAGTTAGCACAGCGGGGACTCATCTGAAAAATAAAATTCTAGAATTTCCACACCAACTAACTTCATTTAAAGCAACCTACACTTTAATACTTGTAGAGTGAGTTGATTTGAACCAGATGAAGCAGTTATCATCCTTGTGACTATATGTTAATTTTTATACCACCAAAGGACTAATATGGCCTGGCTACACTTTAGAAATGACCTCTAACAATAAATAACATGTCACTTTGCTATGATTGTAAAAGCTTCGCTGTTTTGTCTTTGCCCATTGCTGAATGAGCCGAATATAATTCATCCATACTAGGCAGATACCTAACTGTAAAACACTGAAAAAAATAGATATTTTTCTTCTTAGTGAAGCTAAGGCATTATTCCTTCATATAGAGTCATGTTCAGATATACAAACATAGATTCATAGATTTACATTCAAAATACACAAATAAACTAAACATGGAGGCGTGATGCTTTAAATGTGCATTTTGGCAAAAGATTTCATCTGAAGTGAAAAATGATATTACCAAAAGCCTTGGCTAATGCTAACATTTAATAGCAAAGTGATGAGGTTTTTTGATCATATTATATGACCCAAAGCTATCATGGACCTTATAAACATTTTTAGGTCAATATTTTGACAGTTATATCAAAATATTGATATAGTTATGTCAAAATATTGATCATTAACCCCTTAGCATATGTGTAATCTAACCCTGACAAAACCCTCATTCATATATACACTATATCTGAGAAAAAAATACATGCATTTTACAGTACATAAAACTGCTGTAGATGAGGTGGAAACCAATACATTTGAAAAATTTAAATTACCTCAAATTCTCGAACAACAGCTGCAAACCCAGGGTTCTTTTTACAATGTTCATCAAGAAGGGCTATATTCCTATCAAATTCTTTTATGTAAGTTGAATACATCTTTAAATAAGGCCCCTTTTTCACAAATATATCAGCAATTCTCTGGTGGTCAATCCTAGAATTCAACACAGTAAACAATTAGAATTTGCAGCTGAAGAATGCAGTACAGGTAGTTCTCGACATGACCACAATTGAGACCAGAATTTCCATTGCTTAAACAAGACAACTGTCAAGTGAGTCACACTCAGTTTTATGACCTTTTTCCCATGATTAAGTGAATCAGGCTGCAGTTGTTAAGTGAATCACATAGTCATTAAATAGATCTGACTTCCCCAATTTTCCAACTATGTCAGAAATTGGCTGGGAAGGTCGCAAATGGCGATCAAATGATTCCAGAATGCTGCAGCCATTGTAAACACATGCCAAGTGCCCACATTTTGCTCATGTGACTGTGGAGATGCTGTGATGATTGAAAGTGTGACTACTGGTATTGGTGAGTAATTTTTTCAATGCAATTGTAACTTTGCATGGTCATTAGACGAATGGTTGTAAGCTGAGGACTATCTCTGTGTGTGTGTGAGTGTACTTTCTCTTTCTACCCCGTTCTATCCTTATATATTCTGCATCCAGAGGTCAAGGAATCTCAAAGGAGGCCACACTCAGATCTAGGTTATTCATAGTTAGGTTTCTATGAAAATTCAGTCCAGTCGCTGTAATAAGCTCAGAACCAAAAGGACTTTACTTTCAACATATATTCCAAGTAGCTACCTAAATTCAAAGGGCTCCCAGTAGCTTATGAACTAAATGTAGGCTTTGGACAATCACCTTATTCTTCACCCTAACCGTTATTGGAAGTCTGATACTCATCAAGATATTCTATCAATCTCCATGAGAAGGAAAAGGTACAGAAAGAGAGAGAGAGAGAGAGAGGGAGGGAGAGAGAGAGGGAGAGAGAGAATGTTACCAATGAGAAAGGCGTTCTTCTAGTTCTCTCAGGAGATCCCGATTAAGCTCATATAGCTGAGGTAGATAGTACAAGATCTGATTCAGAATCTTATCTTCAATTACTGGTTTTCCAAATTGCCTAGAAGTATGTGCCACTGAATCCCGAAAATCCTATTACAGAGCAAGTGAGAAACATATACACATACTTTGAGAAACCAAACAACAATGCAGGTTACATTTCTTTCTTCTGTACGGACATTGATTATCCATTTACCCAACTTTCTAGGACCAGATAAGCAATTCAAGGTAAAATAGACTTTGGAAAAGAAGACAAGCTCAAACAAGCCTGAACAAAATATAGATTTAATGTCTTGGAAAGTTTGCTTTGAAAAGATATGACTAAATATATAAACCATTTCTCTGACTTAGTTAACTCCTATCTTAATTTATATTGAATATATATATAAAATAATTTTACACCACTTTAACTCTCATTGTTTCCTGCAAAGAAAGCAGGAAATTGTAAGATTTACAATTTACAAAAAAAAGCAGGAAGGATTATTTATCAAAGATTCTTCTATAGAACACTTTTTCCAAAAAGTTGTTACTAAGAGATTTTATTATACACTATGGATATGTCCTTGAATTGTTTGATTCATTTATAAAATTAGAACACAACTTTATATGTCTGATGTGATAAGGAATATACTGTATGAATTATAGCACTGATTGTTGTGTCCTACTGGTGATTACTTCTTCCAAGAGTTTCTCAGGGAAGTATAATTAAAGTAGGTTATATCAATCAAGTTGAAATGTTGAGTCTGTCCAGGATTGTAGGTTTCAGAAGATTTATAGAACAAGTACTAGTAGTAGCAGCTGTAACATACATCACTTTTGATGTTCCATATTAGGGTTGACCATTCAGTTTAAGAACTAAACTACTGGTTTAAAAAAAAAAGATTAATCCTGTGTTGTGACAGTAGTCAGTAATTTATGATCCTAGAGCATGTATCAGAAAAACTGACCCCCACCTTCCGTTTTAGAACACTAGAACAGGACCACAAAGAGTTATGTCACTCATGCCCCATCATCTCCTGATTGGATTACTGTAACATGCTCTACATGGGGCTACCCTTAAAAAGTATTTGGAAGCTACAATTGGTACAGAACACAGAAGTGTGGGCAGTTCTAGTGGCCCCTTGGATGGCACATGAGACAATAGTTCGAGCTGTATTGGCTGTCAGTTTGATTCCCGCTTCAATTCAAGATATTAAATGTTATCTCTAAAGCCCTTTATGGGTCCAGGGTATCTAAGGAATTGCCTTACTCTGATTGGATTAGCCCACCCCACTCGTTCCAGCAGAAAGGACCTCTTCAGATCCCATTGGTCAAATAACTTTGGCTGGCAAAGTTCAGGAAAAGAGCCTTTTTTGTTGTGGCCCCCCGCCCTCTGGAATATTCTCCCATCAGAGGTAAGGTTCATCCCACACTCCTGGGCTTCCAGAAGAGCCTAATAACTTGATTCTGCCGCTTGACCTACAGTCCCAACAGAGATTAGCTTCATTGGGCGTGGCAGACAAGGTAGAGAGGATCTCCACCTCCAGTCCATCCATCATCTTGATTTTAGCTTTTCTATTCAATCTTTTCTATTTATTTTTAAATTTTAATTGTTTTCTAGTATTTTTAACATTTTATTATATTGTAAGTCATCCAGAGTCACTGTATCAGTGAGATGGGCAGCACAAAAATTTAATAATTAAATAATTGTGCATTACTCAAGGCTTCATTCTACTTTTTATAGCTAAAATGCTGCTCTTAGTACTATTCTGGACTCTATACATTTTACTCCTAATTTTTTTTTAACTGCCAAGTATTGCACTAGATGGGAATTTAGGAAAGATATAATGTTAAATTATGACAAGTTGTGTCCTGCATATAGACATGTCTAGTTACTTGAAAGACTTGCTGGTTATTCCTGTATCTGTGCTTCTGATCTAATTATCAGACCAGGGTCAATTGGTTCTGCTACATATTAAAACAGCCACATCATAGTTGAGAATCTTTTGTCAGCTGGCTTGGTACTTGGAATTGACTCCCACTTGAATAACATTTGGAATTAGATAATTTAAATTGTTAAAAGTGTAGCTATTAATTTGAATATATAGATGCTATATTAATACTGTATATGTCATGGATTTATTTTATTTCATGGTTATGATTTACTGTAATGTGTTACAATATTGTTGTTTTATTGTGTTGATTTTTCTTACTTATAAACACATGATGAATAAAATTACTACTGTTGCTATTTTATGGAGAAAAAAATCTATTTACAAATATGATCACTTGGAGTTGAAAATGACTTGATGGTACATAATCAATCAATCCTACTATTATTGTTTTTATGCAGATCTAGCAAAATAGCTACATTACCATAGAGAGTAGGTATGACAGGAGTTATGTTTTATAAAATGTTTAGTTCTGCTATGTTTAAATTGCATTGTATGCTCTCCTGCAAAAGATATTTCTGGCTACACTAATCAATATTCATTATTAAAATGTATATATCACTTGTACAATATTCTATCACAATTAGTAAAATATATCACCTACAAACCAGCTGATTCTCGTGCAAATCTAAATGCACACTAAATAGAGAATTATCTGCCCCCCACATCTGCCAACTTGAAATAGAATTTCAGTACTTGTGCTTTTGCTTCCTTCTCATTATGGCTTCCATATCCCCAAAACAATTCCAACATCCATATATTGGAGACATCAGAAAAATCAAATTAGAATTGATTTGTTCCATGTGTTCATAACTGCATGCTTTTCAATGCAAATAAGGTACAGCAATTATCTACACAGATGCACAGCTGTTTGAAACATTGGCTTGTGCACAATTTTAAAAACAGTGCATCGGAGGAATGAAGATTAGTAGGCTTTTCCACTTTTTTGTTTGTTTACTGTAACCTCCTTTTAGCATTGCATGACCTAAAACTGAAATGGGAAGGGATGGGGCTGCCTCTTGGTATTAAAGCCTAAAGTACATTAAATTCCAAGGTAAAACAGATGTCTTTAACCATATGGAAATAAAGTGTTTTCATGCAATGGGACCAACTGGCAACATTTAACTAACTTCTTGTATCCTTGGAGAAATAAGCCAAGTAACTGCTATTGCTTAATAGAATCCATATGGAATTCAATAGCATAAGCAACATTTAACTTTCTTAACATTAATAAAAATGCTTAAAATTGCTAGAGGAAAAATGCTGGGAATGTAGTAGGCACTTTCCATTTATTATGTCCCATTCTTGAATATACTTCTGCTTCAATCTTGAACACACCTATTCATGAACATGGATCAATCAAAAATAACACTGAAATGTAGCTTTTTTTGGCTCAAGTAACCAATAATTACGGTACTTCTCCTCACAACTTCACCCCCCAAAGTACCGTAAATAACTGATGTACACTACCACTAATGTTCCAGCTAAGCAAAAGGGGGGAAACACCCTGAACACTGAAAATTAAATCTGAGCATCTGTTGATTCACTGATACAAATATTAATGGCTATATAATCTTGTTCTATACAAGATTAGAAGAAAAATAGCTTTTCAGAAAGACAGATAAAAAGCAATCAAAAATTCTTCTCAGTATATACAATCGAAATTCATTGTCATACAAACAAAATGACACAGAAAAAACATGCAAGAAGTTTATTTTATATATTGTTATGCTGAGCAGAACTATAATATTGAATTATAATGCCTCTCAACTTTAATATGCAGCTGTTACTGTAAATACATAATAACTCATTAATAGTGCAACGGCCTGCATAGTGCAATATGCAGCCCATTGTGATAAATAAATTATCCTTTTTTGATAGTCATTTTTTGCTAACATTAGAATATTTATTACTACCCTCAAATAAATTTATTGATACATTGAATCTGTATTTCTGTTATTCATCAGCATACACACATTCGGATGTATGTTGTAGACTGAGTTTGGAACAGTTTCAAAAGTGACTTGTAATACTCCGATAAGCCCTCCTAAATTTAGTGCATATAGCACTCAGTAAACTCTATTTCTGTAACACTGAAATAACACTGAAAAATAATTATAATATTAAAATAGAAGATGTTTGTATCAGAGTACTTTTCGTGAAATGAAATCTTAAATGTTCTTCTCTGAAAGTACAAAGCATTCCTGTTCACTGCCTAATCACACTAATTTCTAATATGCAGATTATCACTTCAACATTATATGCAGATATCATTGTATTAAACCAGGGGTCCTCAAACCTTTTAAATAGGGGGCCAACTCATGGTCCCTCAGACTGTGGGGGGCCGGACTGGCTGGGTGGACATGGCTAGGTCATGTGACTAGGTGGGCATGACCAATTTAACAGTCCATTAAACAATGTACACAAATTAAACTTTAATTTGTTTTGCTCCTGGGGGTGCTTTACTTGCTTTTTTTGCATGTTGCTCTTTTGGTTGACTTTTCTTTTTACTAGATGATTTTTCAGTTGTTTAGGAGTCTAGTGGTCCACTTCAGGAAACTCAATTTTGCAGCAATTCTTCTCAGCCCCAAGGAG
>JANHFT010005209.1:149628-170506 GCA_032467955.1 Pseudoxenodon macrops | reverse complement strand
GCCAAACAGAATTTCCGGTTGGCCCATTGGGTCCATTTTTCACCATCCACAGGCTCTGGAGGCTTTCCTGAAGCCTGAGGAGGGTGAAAATGGCCTTCCACACCTTCTTGAAGGGCAAAAATCATCTAGCCAGCATGCGCACTGGAGCTGACATAGGGCAATGCCTCACGTGCCCTTAGATATGGCTCCGCGTGCCACCTGTGGCACGCGTGCCATAGGCTTGCCATCACAGCACTAGAACATGGAAGTAATTATAGATACATATAGATACACACTTTATGTTGCTTAACAACTATTAAGTTGCTTAACAACTATTTTTAATTCAATTGTTTGCTTCACTGCCAGTGAAAATACAGTATGTTTTCCAGTAAAGCATTATTCAGAGCACTTTAGTACTGAGAGCTCCTATGTCAAACCCAGAGAAGAAGAAAAACATTACAATTACTGCCATACCATATATTTTATTAGGCCAGTCTCTTCAATTCTTCAATTCTATATACATTTATATGAAAATAATGAAATCCAAAAAGTTAACTTCAAGAAGAAAGCTATAAATTCAATTATTTGCAATTAAGTATGATGCAAACAAAATATTGGCCAAAAGTAGTGTCTAAAATGAAACTTTATATCATAATTATATGTCTACCAGTGCCTGATTTTCTGATTAAGTTCAATTTTTCATGCTCTCAACAAGACAGTGATCATAAACTAATTTAGTGGGCTGTGTTTGTTAAAATATGCTATTTAAATTAATTAGGTAGTCTGCTACAGTATTTAGTGTGTCAAGAGAAGGTACCCTTTAAGCTCCACTGATTCCCCTGGAATTTACTTTTGAATAAACATGTATATAATTGTTCTATAAGTAAATTAATACATAATCCAGGTCATCACCAGTTTTTTTAAAAAAAAACTTTGATTTACTCTCAAAATGCACTATTTAAAAACACATTGCAGACCATTTAATGTGTGAATTCCCACATCTGAAACAGAAATAATGTTTTCTCTGACAAGCGCAATGACATTCATATGAAAGTAACAGAAGTAAAAACATGCCAAAGACTTAGGCAGAGATAAGAAAACAATTATAAACAATTGTTTTTTGATTAGCACAGCAAAGTTTAAATCAGAAAACTCTTACTATTTCAAATCCATTCCTGAACTCTTATTTATAATTAACAGCTTTAGAGTTACTTTCATATTCACTATTCAAAATGTCAAGAAAAAGTATTAATACCAAAATGCCCTTAACAATTGCCTCAACATACTTGTGTAACTTTTCAACAAAGGATCTCTTAAATCATTCTCTTGCATATCTGCACAAAATACAGCTTACACACAAGGCTGATCTAAATTCTTAGACATAAAACACAAATCCTATAAATGTTTTAATCCTTAAGTTTTCTTGCCTGGAAAAAGTGAAAAGCCTTTTTTTCATACAGTACTTCCTGGGTCTATTTAAGGTGATCTCCGCACACCCAAAAAGGGTGGGAAAAGAAAAAGAAAACACAGAGCAAAAATGGATTCTTTTCCAACTACAGAAGGCAGGAAATTGGGGGTTTGTTTATTGCAGCTTTCTTCCAGATGTGTTAGCCTACAGGTCTCATCAATCCCGGCAACAACGAAGGAAAGTGTAGTTCAGCCGAAAGATCGTTCTCCCAACTGATAAGATCGCGAGGGGGGGGGGAATAAACTTTATTAGACAATATTTAACAGTTCAGGAAGAGTTACTTTTTCACTCTCTGCTGTCGCTCAGAAGAACACGCGCTAGGAAAACTTAGTAACACAGATCTCACAAACAGATAAGAACAGGGGTTGAGAAATAAAAAGTAAATGTGGGGGGGCATGCAAGTCCTGGAGAGCTTTTCTTTCGAGGGCAGTTGGTCTTCCCCGCTTCTCCCTCACTCAGGAAAAATAAGAAAACAAAGACCTCCGGGGTCTTTGGTGCTGCCTGAGCTTGGTTGTTTTCTTGCAGACGTTTCATGACTCAAACTAGGTAAGTAGCACTGATGAAGTTACCTAGTTTGGGTAATGAAACAAAAGAACTCAGAATTGAAGGCGAACGCCAGACAAGGAAAAAAGTTTCACTGCCAACCCTGAGGAGTTTCTCACAAGTAGACCCTTAAGCCACCTCCCATCTCCCCTGGAGCTCACAGGGGCAAGAAGCGGAGAGGGCTCTGAGGAGGGGAAGCCATTTCCTCCTATTTATGTCCCTCTCCCTCAGCTGGCACGGGGCATTTTTAAAATCTGCACTTTGACCCGCCACATCTGTCGCGGTGGCGGTCGCCAGAAAACTTCCCAGCGCTTTTACTTCGCGCCCCGCTCGCCGCGTCCAGCACTCACCCGCTGAACTCATGGTGCCTCCCTTCCATGCGCTTTGCCTCGCTCCGCTCCTTGTCCCTCTTTAAAGCATAACAACCCCTCTCACAGTGGCTGCATAGAAGGGTAAAGTCCACCGAAAACCGCAGCCCGTCGCTCCGGTTCCTGTATAACATTCCCGCAGCGAAGAGAGGAAGACAGACGGACCGAACCAACTCTGACGGTCTTTGCAGTCTAAAAGCGAAGTTCCCTGATTTACCCCGCGCCAGTTGCAACAACAGAGACCTCTGCAGGCCATATGCCGTCATTGCAGGCGCCCCCAGCTTGGCTAGACCTCCTCGGCCCGTTCAGTCTGCGCAGCAACACCACAGACAGATTCATCTCCTCCCCTTCTTCCCGCAGTGGCTATTGGGTAGCCATAGTTGTTGGGCCGCCGCGGTGGGGCTTTGTGGAGGGGTGGGGGTGGGGGAATTATAACGCCGGGCTCGGCGGACTCGCTTTCCCATGGTGCCTGAGGAGAAGGGAACGGATGGCGGAGAAGGATGACACCGGAGTTTGACGACGAAGTGGTGTTTGAGGTGCGTAGCGTAGCAAAAGGGGCCGGTGGAGAGGTTTTGGGTGTCTGTTGGTAGAGATGGAGAGGCTACTTTCTCCCCCTCCCCCTCAAGCTGCCGTTGGCGAAACGAGGTGGCGTCGTTGAACGGGCGCGTGGCTAGGGCAGGTGGAGCTGTTTGCAGGGCCCGAGGAGGAGGAGGAGGAGGAGGAGGATTTCCCAGGGCGGTAGAATCCAGCCGTGCCTCTGGTCATGAAACCTCGCCTCCGAAGGGAAGGAATTAATGAAGTTGGGGGAAGTTTGGTGTGAACCAAAGTATGACTAGCAGATTATTCATGTCTAGTTCGATGCAAGTCCCACTGAGTACAGTACGAACTTACCATCGCAACCTAAGAATAATTGGAGGAAAGGTTTCACACCAGATCTCCAAGAAATAAAGCGTATTTGCAGCGAGGTAATACTACTTGCTTTCAGCAAAACAGTATATTCTCTGGAAGCGTAAGTGCTAAGCATTTTATTATGACACATTTTAGTGAACTGGTCTTTCTTCAAGATGTATGAATTACCACATTAATATCCCCTTTGTTTATTTGTATAAAACTTCGTGTATTATCTACTATCTGGGACTCAAGACTGGAACCAAAATACAACAACAAACATGCAACTACATTAACAAAAACTAACGATATTAATTGGTTTGCAAGACAACATTAGGAGAATCTTTAGCCTGATCTACCCAAATCCAATCAATGGGATAGAAGTGATAGAATTGATAAAAATGAAGATGATTATTTGAGTTAAGTTAGTTTATAAATTCTAATCTCTATATATAAAAGCTCCCTATGATATGCAATATAAGCCTGTTGATTTGGGAATATGGTAGTAATAAGGCCAAAAGTTTTTCTACTGTTGTCTCCCACATTCCCTCTATAATAAGGCCTACTAGAAGAATATAACTCAATTCTGCTTTGGAAATACTACCAATTTTAAATTGCATGTGAACAGAATAATCAAAAATTTAAACATCACCTCTATTAGTATTCATGCAACAACTACTATATAAGTATGTGATCAGTTTTGATACTTACTAATGCTGCAGAAGCCTAATTTGACTTTAAGTTGTTAGTGAGATGATCCCTTTCTCAAAGTTACAATTCAAAATACCCTACATAATGCAAGGAAAGGAGGGGGCAGCATTACAGTATAGTGATCAGCTGCAATAAAAATAAAGTAATGTAACAGAGTGGCTGCTGGCTGGGTTACAGTTGGATGAAGCACAAGTTTGCAGCATGTTAAAATGGCTGCTGTTAAGTAGTTTATGATAATGAATGTAGCTTAAGGCATAAGTAATGCATTACATTATTATACATTATTTTGATAGTATTTATACAGTATTGATTAGATTTATATCAGTGTTAACTATAATTTGAAATGTGGATGTAAGAGCACGGTAAAATTTTGCATCCAAAGCTAAATATAGTGTTAATAAACAATTGGAAATCACATCAAATTATTTTTGTACCACAAGGTTTCCGTCTTAAACTGAATACTTAATACCAAGGTATCCACTGTACAGTATAGCTACTTAGCTTTCTGCTTTGCTCTTCTCATATTCATGAAAAAAGTAGCCATAAGGAAGGCATTGGAAACTTCTAATGTTAGTTTGAATGGTTTATAGATTTAACAAGCTATCATTGTGATTTTATAATACTATTTAGATATTAAATTCTTAGTAAACTAAAACCATTGGGGTTTTTAAAAGTGCACTGTGTATTTGTACAGCCTAAATATACAGAGGACTTAGCTGCCTACTATGGGAACTTATATAGGTCTGCATATCCAATTACAATTGCTTAGTTCTGGAAATAACTTACCTGATAAGAATATCTCCCTCAGAAGATATGGTCTCCAAAACAGAATATGAAAATAGACTATAGTTAACTAAAAATGGAGTAGGGAATTATTGAGGATGAGAGCAAAAATTTGCAAGCTTGAACTGGTCCCTACTGACATGTAGAATAAAAAGCAAAATACATTTGATAGTTTTTTAAACCATTCTCAGTATTATAGGATTTTTCCCAACATATATATATATATATATATATATATTCTTTTTGAAGACTACAATTACTAGGATTGTTGCTTATAACATTGCTAATGAACAAGTCTTCAATGTATATATATTCAAGATTCCTAGGTTATACATTTTATGCTGTGATGTAATCTATTGGGTATTTTTCTTGGTGTGTTTATTATCCCAATTATTATAGTCTTTTAACTGGGTTTTATGCTTCTGATTAGTGTTAATACAGAAAATTAAGTGTAAAATTAGTAAAGTAGATGCAAACTACCTGTCAAGCTTCACACCAGCTGATAGTAAATCATAATTTTCTCTTTCCTTCCCTCTATGAGTTTGGATATGTCACATGTTTCTCACCTCCCTATTTCTGGTAATGGGTAGCTGGAGGGTACTGTGCCACCTCTTCCATTTTCATTTCTCCTTTGGCTGAAGCTAAAAAATGTCAACACCCCCCCCAATCCCTCCATTTTATGGCACAAAAGGGGATGTTTCTATCTTTTAATTCCTCAGAATTAAAAACGTCTGACAGGTCCAAAGACATTGATTGCCAGTCAGATAATTTGGACTTATAAAGGTGTTACAAATGAAGCTGTTAAAGGAGATGTGGTACTTGAATATCATCTGCCATATCTCAAGTATATTCAGTTTCTGGATAATTTTTACAGTGGATCAAATAAGTATTCAGATCCACGTGTCCTGTGAAAACAGTCAAAATGCCTTCTACACTAAATTATTTTCCCCTGCCCATTTGAATGGAAGATTGTGTTCCAGGACCAGGAGAACAGTGAAGAACTGGATATATTTTAATTTTTGCTGTTAGAGAGAGGAGTGCAATAAACTGGACATTCAATTTTGTAGCCAATTGGGTAGAAAACTGAAATCCAGAGACATGATTCCCCCAACAATAATCAGGGAAGGTCTTTCTGATATGAAGTCAGAAGAAGAATTGTAGAAGTCCTAGGCATGATTCAGTTGATCTTTAAGGAGGCACAGAGAAACCTGATAATTCTTAGACAAAACAAATTATCTGAAAGAAGAGAAGGCTTGGAACTGTTTATCAAAAAGTGCAGGTGGCAATCATAGTTGGCCTGAAATGACTTCATCCAAATGAAGAATGAACTGAGTTATTATATAACAAACTCATCCATGGAGAAAGGATCATGCCCATTGTCTTGCTGCTAGATTACAATGAAGCAGTGAAAGTATTGTTCTGAATTTGCATTTGTCCTCCTTGCTTCTACATTTGACAATTAAGACAATTGAAAACTAAAGCTTTACATCCAGTTGTAGAAATACAGCTTTATAATCTTCCATAAAGATTAGACTGACCAAACTGATTTTGGAAAATTTTCTCAATGACCAACAAGCTGTTTCAGAAGCATAAGAGAAAGCAGAACAGACCATCTGCCAACAAAATAGCAATGTGAAGGTCAGAAATAATGTACAAGAAAAACATCCCAAGAGGATAGGATAGAGCAGTCCAGATAGTTTGCTGGTGAGAAATTGACATGAAAAAAGCATGACAAGAAAAAGATACAGGCCTTGACATGTCTAATGCAAGGCTGCCAAAATAACCCCAATGGGTTATTTTGATTTATCCCCAAGGCTGCAGTCACAGATCTGATGGGTGAGCAAGGTCTAGGGCTGGGCCTTCTCCTTTCCAAATACATCAGTCTCCTCTGTAGTTGGTAGGCAAGGTTGAAAGTTATCCTTGCAGACAAATGGTAAATAATGGAAATGTGAGCTCCAGCAGACTTAGTTTTGCATTCTGGACAACCATAAGTGATTTTTTTGTGGCATCAATGAATATGTGGATTCTGAAGCCTATGGCTGCTCCAGCAACAGGATTATAACATGGGGACCCTCAGTTGTGGTACAGTTTGTCCCACATGCCAGAGTAGTTGGTTCATCATCTGGCCTAAGTGGTTCTCATATTGGAGCAATATATTGCCAGCGTCATAAACTTTTGACTTTATATGGCTATATAACTAACTAGAGGTCTGCAGTTTAGTTTAATTTTTGTCTCTTGTGATGCTAGTGGAAGGAGATAATAGATACCTGAGAAGCTAGTTCCTATCTCAGTCCTTATCACCCCCATTTATGACTCCAGTCAGGACAATCACATAATTGAAATGCTTAGGTCTTTAGAATAGAACATGGTTTGGGACAATATTTATTATTCTTTGTGTATGTTTTCAACATCTGTATGATTCTGTTTACTTGAGGATAATTTTAAAAGCCAATATAATTTTTTGGAGCACAGTTTTAAAACAGTTTTGAGGGGAGATAATTGTGTTTTTTGTTCTTGAAATCTTGTATTTAATTATTGTGTTGACTCTGAAAATGAGATTTTGAATGTTTCTTCAGGTGAATCTCATGAGAAATGCTCTTATATAAAAATAACAGAACTTGTAACATAGGTTCATATTTAGAACTGCCTAGACCGTAGTATATATGTTTCCGGCAATATGTAAAAAGCTGACATTGTATAAAATGCTAGGATATATAGAATATGTGATGTTTTAGAAAAAATATGAATGTCTGTGTTATTTTAATATACTATATACTTTCTCTAAGCATTGGAGATAATACCTAGGCATTATGCAGAATGGCAAGATCTATTTAGGCAAAGTAATGAAAAGAGAGTCATGAAAAGAGATAGAGTTTCTAACTCTTTCTTGAAAAGACACATATGAAAAGGAAAGAAGAAATGCAAAATAAAGGACTTTCTTACTAAAAAAAAGGATTGACCTACTTGTTGCAACAAGGAAGGCTAGAATGGCATTTTAGCGGAAATATTTTACACTTTGCTGGTTTGCCTTTTGGCATTGCAGAGAATGCTTAGGAAATATGTGAAATATTAAGCATTTTATATTTTGATACCTTCCCATTTTTGGCATTTTTACAAGTTTGCTAGGCATTCTATAAAATGCTTAATTTCACATATAGATGGTATGTCGAGTGTCACTCTCCCATACTTATCTGAAATGAGATTTGAGTAATTTGCTAACTGATAAGTAAACCAAGATGATTATGCTCCATGAACGTATGACTAAGACTTTTAAATAGAATTGCTTGGCAAGATCTGCAAAATATTTTATTGACGTGCATCATTTCGTTTAAGCATCAGCTTTCTAAAAGCCTTGCATATCTTATCAGCTGATGCTGGGTTCCTCCTATTGCACAGGAACAGAAGAAACATCTTAGTGAGCTGCTTCTGGCTGCTTCTGCTTCGATGCCACAAAAATGTACTTGGATGAAAGTATAGGTGCAGTTTCTCTGATTTATACTTCAGATTTTCTGCTCCAGTCACGCTGGAGAGACAAATAGAAGGAAATGGGGAGGTGGAAGAAATTCTCTCTGATGCCCTGGAAGTGTATTTAAGAGAAAGGTGGAATCATATTTTCCAGGAGACAAGATTCATTTTGCCTGTAAGTCTTGTGGACATGTGTTTTAGCATAAACTTTCAGCTGCATTTATTTTAGCAATTAAAATATGTCTCACAAGACAGGTGAAGGTAATTCTTGAAGAGTGTTCTTTAACTTCTAACTTTTGATCCATCTTTACTGTGGCTTTAAACAAGGATATAATGGTCTTTTAATATGTAGCAGTTTGTAAATTTATGTAATTAAGCATTAATAAAAAGGTTAGGTATGCAGGAGATAAATTAGGGTGGAGTAGGGAGGACCTAATGGAGAAAGTCTTAGTCATTTCCTTTACCTTGCATCAGCAGAAATGTTCTTGGTGTGCCTTAAATATAGGCAGTTATGATAATGCATTTGATCACTGTTCGTGTTTATACCTTAGTTTCAAATTATTTTTTGTAAAAAAATAAGTTTATTCTTTTTTATGGAATGCATTCAGTATGTTAAATAAAGGGATGGTAATGTGAAAAAAGCAATAGTAAACTTTTTGATGTTTTCCTTTAAATGTGTTTTTCATATTTTGTGTGCTTATTCTTTCCTACTTGCTAACTTTTATTTTTGCATTGTAGTTGAATGATTATTTCAGTTTATTTAGAGGAAGCATTTAGTCTTTATTCATGGTATTATAATGTAGTATAACAAACCTAAAACAAAAGGACAATTGGCTACACATCTTACTATAAAAATATTTTATAGCTTTTTATCTTGTATATTTAATGACTATTCTATTGTTAGACTAATTCAGTGAAGTATAATATGAAATGCTAACTGAATGCTTTCGCAGTTATCCATTATCCTATTGCCATGATGAAATGTATGAAAGGCAGTAACTAGTATGAAAATTAAGTATATGTTGCATGTACTTTTAATGTCAATTAAATAGTAGCTAGAAATTGCTAGTAACTAGAAAAATTGACTCTGGGAATGAACTCGGGGAAAGGAGGGAAAAGATGCTGCCTAGGAAACAGACAAGAGAACATGAGCATCCAATGGCTTAAATGACTAGAGAGAGAAAATTATGAAGGACCTGCCCTAATGGATCAAGCAGTTAAATGTGGCAGTGGGAAATTTTGTACTTTCAGACTTCCAAGATTCTATTAATGTACCTTTACAATAAAGTAGATTTAATTTATCTAGTCATGTTTGATTTACCTGGACAGGCTGACAAAGTCATAAATGTCTTGCCTAATTTTTTTTCACCTCTCTTGTACTTAAGAAAGCCTTTTCAAAGTTCTATGCACTTCTCAATCTCATCAGAGGAATTCCTCCTTCCAGGAATAGGTCTACAGGTAAGTCCTCAACTTATGACCCTTCAAAAATTATAACTGGTCCACTACCGCATTCCCACAGTCACATCATCAAAATTCAGGCACTTGGCAACCATAATACATTTACAACAGTTGCAGCATCCCAGGGTCATGTGACTGCCATTTGAGACCTTTCCAGGGGCTTCCAACAAACAAAGTCATAGGGGAAACTGGGTTCACTTAATATCCATGTGAGTTGCCTAGTGACTTTGAGGAAAAAGTCATAAAATTGGTTGCAACTCACTTAACAACTACGTTGCTTAGTGATTGATATTCTGGTCCTAATTGTGGTCATAAGTTGTGGACTACCTGTATTTCCGATAGAGAACAGGTTTTCTTTACTTAAGTTGGATTCCCTTTATGCTTCTGCAATATAGCAAAATATGCAGTTGGTTTTTAAAGTAGCCTTACCAATGCCATTTCTTGAGAATTAATTTTGTTTCCGAGATGCATTGTTTTCATCTAATGTTTTGTAATATTTCAGTAAACTATAATCATTATTTCCAGCTGTTCTTTACAAACAAGCTACTTATTTATATTTTTATATATATATTTCATTTTAGAATTCACCACTTTATCAGTACTTACAGGATCTGGGACATACTGATTTTGAAATATGCTCACCATTGTTGCAGAAGTCAGAAGAATGCACATCCAAAGAAGGACCAAAAGATATGGATGTAAGTGTTATTCAGGAGGTATGTATGTAGTGTTATACACTATATAATCGGCTGTGAAAATTTTGATAACAGGCATCTGTTTAAAAATTCATTGTCTTTACGAAACTTGCCCTATGTTTGCATGTGAATGCTGTTGGCGACATTATGTATTTGTTGGCTAATGACATTGCTTTTGGATCTATTATACCAGATGTTCAAAATTTTAGGTTTTAAGGGGTTACTAAAGTCACATAATAGACATTGTATCTTTGCTTGCTGCATTTTGGGGTAGTTGTGGTAATTGGGAAGACACTTGCTACTTTTTATTGTCTTATCCGTGTTATTAGACCTTAATTAATATTGTGTTGCAATGTTTTCAGTTGTTCCAAAAGAGCTCAGTCTCATCTAGGAGATAGAGTTAAGGAATGTTTTATTCTTTGGCAGCAGCCAAAGCAGAAGAGATCAGTGATTTGAACCCCAAAGGATGCCTATTGTGGACAAAAGAGAAATATGGATTATTATTAAATAATAAGCAGTTCTATCAGTTTTCATAATTTTTGTTCCAATTCAACTATTACCAAAGTGCTATTTTCATTGCCTTAAGGCCCATAGTCCAAAAATAAAGGGGGGAAAAGGATGGATAGAGGGTTGGGGGATGGGTGAAAAAGAATAAATATCTGGTACCAAAGTCTTATTGAGATGACCATGGTTAATTAGATTGGAATAATTAATTAGATTGGAATACATGGGTGTAGAATGAGGAAAAGGAAATGATGTTTCTGGAAAAGAAAAAAATGAAACTCCAACTGAAGGTTCTAAAGAACTCTTGATTATTAGGCTCTTTTATGTCATTGCTTTTTTGAGAAGATTGATCAGTGGTAATCTCCAATATATATTGGAATTCATGGATCTTAAATTTAGTTTGCAATGTGTCTATTTATTCTCTGGTTGGTGATACAGTACAATGCAGGCAGAAATGGAGTCTACATGGGTTTGCCACATAGCTAAGGTATCTTCATGGTACAAAATTACTAGTTCTTAATTTCAGGTATTTTTCCTGGGTACTAGCATTACAGTTCCAAAACAGAAGTTCACATGGATAATACAACCCCTGCAGGTTGCTGTTTTTGTTTTAAGCAAAATAGTAACTATACTTATCTTGTGAGACTATAGATCAGAAATCTGGAATCTAATTCACTGTTATTTTCCTGTAGTTAAAAATAAGCTTATTGTTTACATCAAGTTCAGTCTGAAGGCTTTCAATTTAAGATATATATTTGGAGTAAAAACAAGATCTGTTCATTTTAGCAGAGATAAGATGAGATGATGAAAATTCTGGTGGATTGCATGAAAAAGAAGATAATTGATTCAGTTTAGTGGTTAAGATACCAAGTAGAAACTGAGATCTGATCCCACTTTAGGCTTGAAATCCAACTGGGTGACTCTGGGTCAGTCACACTGTCTCAGCCAAACTCACCTAGAAAGTAGTGGTTGTGAGGAAAATAGGAGGTGGGAGGAGTTATGTTCCTTGAATTATTTATAAAAATAATTAAGGCAAGTTTAAAAAATCTAAATCTAAAAAATGCAGAAATTAGAAACTTTAAAAAAGAGTTGCAACTGTGACCGTATCTTAAAAATGAAGGATCTGCCGTATGCCCAGTACATTAAGATCTGGGCTTGTACTTGGGATTTGGATTGGTGAAATCCATATCATGTAAAATCTGTAATATTAGATTGAAGAGTATGAGTAGGATGCAGCATCAATAAAATTAGGCTAACAGGCACAGTAACAATCTTACAAATTGTTTGCTTGTAATGTAATAAGCACAGTAAGTACATTTGTATCAATTTTTATTTTTGCATAATTTCTAAATTCTTCTGTGGGGAACATAATATATTGGCTAAAAACACCATATCATACCACTTTTGTATCTCCTTAATACAGGTATAGTCAAACTATACTTTTCTGTATTGTTGAAAAATGGAAGCTGCAGTTTCCTTTCAATGATAGACAACTGGGAACAAATGTGAAAGCCCTCATATGTTTTTAATATACCAGAAGAGCAAATGAATATATCTTCTATTCAAATTCTGGAAATAAACCAATATTTCTGGAAATCCTTGGCCTGTATATCTTGATGATGGCAATATACTACAGTATCACCGTATATCACCTCAGCTGCCTCCCCATTATTAAAAAGCAAAAATGGAAAGTATAGTCAGCATGTGACAAATGTTGGCACCTACCAATTTGTCTGATTGTCTGTTTTTATTTCTTTTCTTTGTTCTCTCAAAACATTTTTCAATTATTTTATTACTTATAATTTTGAAGAGAAAGAAGAAATAAATAGTCATACAAATTAAAAAGAGAAAAAGGGTTGAAAATCCTGCTTTTGATTTCAGCATGTAGCATTTTCAATCAGCCCCCAGTGCTTGAGAGAGGAAGGCTCTTGATCTGGGGGCTGGTTGAAAATACCCTGAGCCAAAATCCAGCTTCGATTTCAGCACAGTCTTTTCAGCTAGCTCCCAGAGGCAAAAGGGAATCCTCTCACCAGGCAACTGGTTCCCCATTGACTTTGGGGAAGCCAGCAGGGAAGATTGGAAGTAGTGATTAAATGGTCATAGAGCATTTGGCAATGAATCCTAAGTGCAGATGGGTTGCCAAGCACCCAGATGGTGACTGCAGGGGCATTGCAACAACTGTAACTTTAGGAATTGATTATAAGTCCCTTCATTCAGCACCACCACTGCTTTGAAAGGTTGCTGAATGAATGATTGTAAGTCGAGGATTATCTGTATCTCTTTGCTCCAAACTAGTTCAAATTAGTTAAACTTTCCAACAATTAATTATATTTTTAGATTTAATTCTCTATCATCATGCTCCTCAAGACAAATCTCAGATCTTAGACATTTAACTCTCATTCAGCATTAGGCCTACTTATCAGAACATTTTCCAACATGGCTCAGCAAGATGAGTTCCTTTATTGAAAGTAAGTTCATATGCACATAGACTTGCATGCTGTAGCATCCGTAAACAAAGCATTTATGTAGGCCAGTGTTCTTAATTACACATACTAGGTTTTTTCCTCCTACCATAATAGGTGAAGAGTTGCCTTAGAAAAGATGTGCTCTATGTTGACATAACATGTCTGTTCAATTTGGGAACCACCAGTTCTTACAGGTCAGCTTCATTCCTTACATTTTCTCCTTACCAATTTTCAGTTTCATCTCCCTTTTGAATCTAAAAGCATCAGGTTCTTTTCCTGAACTTCCCTCATTTTTTTTGGTGATTGGTAGATTTGCCCAACTGTTCATTTCCTTCTTTTCTTATCTGGAACTACTATTACTCCTCTCCCCTCTTTTTATAGGCCTCTTCTCCCTAAGCGGTTTGTTGCTTATGGAATTGTATGGCAACATGTATGGGGGGGGAAGGCAGTCTTGATATATGCTTTAATACATTGATTCATTTAAGTAGTTTAACCAAATATTGAATAATGCTAATGTTACATTCAGTTCCTAATTATAGATAAGGTTAAGCTATAGATAGTTAAGCTGACTGGCTGGCGTTCTCAGGTGGAATTTTCTCCTCTGAGCTAGCCATATATGATCAATTTTTGTCCTCAGATTTTTACAAAACTACCTGCACTGGTTAGATTTTTTTCATGGCTGTACTTTTCTTCCTTCCATGAGACTTCAGACCTCTTCCCACTCACAATTACTTAAAGAGCCGTTCCCCTTGGAAACAATAAACCTTCAACAGATTTATTTGTCTGGGAGTCATTACATCTCTTATTCTCTTGTATTTTCTTTACAGAAAACCTTTATTTAAATTACAAGTGACTTAACTTCCTATAGAAAGTTATGCAAATCTTTGCTATCTGTCTACTCTTGGGATTTATTTACAGTGGAAAGAACAATATTTCTGGCTGGTTGGATAAGTGACAGGATAGCAAAGGTCAGGGGCAAATACATGTGACCACATCCCTTCTTTATAAAATGTTGGTTATGGTTAAAGTAACAAAATTAGGAATTGTTTTAAAAAACAATTTGTCAAAGCCTCCCAATCGGAGATGACTAAGGAGGAATGGATTCTACCGGTTGGACTAGCACCAAGGAGACCCAAATTAAATCCTCCTTCTGCCAATCTGGCACAAATGCTTACTGCATGACTTTGACCTAGATACTATCTCATAGCCCAACCTACCTCATTTGTTATATGGAAAAAATGGAGTAAGAATGATATGTATGCTGCCATGAGCAAAAGACGGGATATAAATCTAATAAATCATACATTGTACATAAGCCATCCTGTTGATTGACCAAAAAGGTAAAAGCACTAGCAAAGGAAGTAGTAGGACAGATGAAACTTTTCTGTAGGGTCTCATTGATACATTCCTTTAAATTGGTTAATTTGTATTTGCCATTGGGTAGTGGTATTTTGGGAATCTAGGCTCTAGGATTGATAGTGGAGTCACAGAACTGATGAGAGAGAGCAATGTCTGTTCCCCCCCTTTTCTACATACGAATTTAGCAGACAAAATTGAACAATGCACTTACTTAGAGATGATGTTGAAGGTTTTGAGGCCCTGCAGTTTTGCATCTTGGGGACTCTTAAGATGTTGTTATCTGGCCCCTGTGATGGTGAAGATTGTGAATCTGGTCAATGTTTTCTAAAGACCATTACAAAATACACAAACTTCATGATTTCTGATTATTTGCAAAGGATTGGAATACTTTGTGATGGGTTGAACATAAGTCCTTCAGAAACGTGGTGGTGGTGGTTCTTACAAGGACATTTATGTATAGTGTGGACAAGCTCTCCATAAAATAGACATACAATTTATGTGAGTCTGAGGCAGAAGACCAAGAGGTGTTCTTTTCCAAAGAGAGTGATTGGGAGACATGATACATGCATATTTGTGAATGCATAAGTAGAATACTTGTCATTATCCTTTCAGTTTTAATTATATCTAAGGATGTCATTCCAAGATACATAAATAACTTAATAAGGGGATAATCATTATTGGTATATATTGAGAGAATATTGGTTTGCTGTATTTTCAAATGCTAACTAGTTGATACACCATTCTAGAATAAGATTTTATTCATTAGAGATGCTGGGTAGTCTTATTGAATTGTAAATCAGATTTATTAAAGTGCATAGATAATATATTAGTTTTTTTAATGTAATAATTTATAAAAACCTCTTTCAGTACTCTGTTTATGATTTTAAAAACTACTTCACTTTGTATACATTAACTTGGTGTGCTGCCAAGAATCCATACACTGATCTCTAATATGTTATGGCCTGCTTGCTTTACAGTATGGTTTCTTTGAACTTGGTTTGAATGCAAATAATGTTCAGATGAAAGTAATCAAGACTGTTTATATATTTAAGACTTCAGACAGTTTTTAATTCTTTGCAGAAAGACTTCCTGTCAAACCTAGTTGAGAGTTTAAAAAGCTGGCTTCCTTTTTCCCTATATAAGAAAAGGCATGATATACTTCATCAATTGGTAAGCACCTGTTATTACCAGCTCACTTTCCTTTCAAACAATTCATCCATTTTCCTTAATATGTTTATATTTAATTTCCTTATTAAATATTTTCCCATTTTTATTAAGCATTTCTTGATCATATTAAATAGTTTTCAAACTGAAATGTTTGGTGTTTAAATCTAAATAGAAGGTAATCTAGATGTGAGCGAACTAAAACTGTCTTAACTGTTTAAGAATTATTTTTATGTGTGTTAGGAACATAAGTACTCTTACGAATGAAGCTGCTAATAAGTATATCTTTTAATTTTTGTAGCTTTTATTTTTATTTTCAAAATAAATATGGTATTAATAGTAAAATAGATCTTCATGTAAAAATCTTGCAAATCATATTTCATCCAAAAATTGATGTTAGAAGAGCAGCTTGCTGGCAATTTGTTCTCAGTCCTATTTCAGATAATCACTTCTACACATATTGCTGCCTCCTGCCCCAGTTATTCTTTCTCACTCTGGAATATTACCAATTGACGAGACAAGCACTGTTAAGAGAAAATGCTATAGGGTTACTGCTAGGTGCATAGCCCTGTGCATCTCTTTTGAAGTCTAGATCCTTGAAAATAAGGATCTATTTGTTGCATTTGTTTGAACAAATGAAAACCCATCAAAGAGGCTGAGTAGGTCCAGAGCTGCTATAATTTTTGGCACAAATATTTGTGGCTCCTGATACAGTATTGCTACACTAGGGGCAGAGCCTAAAAGCAGGAGGTGTACCAGGCTGGCATTTTTCTTTCTAGCACCCAGATTCTCTGTCTTTAACTAGTCAATCAGAGACTTTAAATATTTGCTTTCAGGAATTCATGGGCCTTTCAATTTTCCTCAACACAGACAGCTACATGTTGCTTACTTTTTCTTCTTTCCTCCCATTCTTCTGTGCAAATTTAAAGTTATAAGCACTCTAGGAGAAGATTATGAGTGATGGCTAAATTAAACATACATTGGTGGCACTGATAGAATTACAAATAATTTAAGTTTAATGCTTGCATTTGTGCATGAACGTGATCGGTTGATATGTTTTTCTTTTCCCTCTGCTTTAAGGATGTTGGTTTTCGTTCAGAGGCACTCTGCACCATCCTGCAACAGGAAGTTCTGCTACAGGAGGATGTTGAACTGATTGAACTATTTGATCCTAGTATCCTGTCTGCAGGACAGCTCAAGCAACAGGAACATGGACATCTTCCAACACTATGCTCCCTAGCAACTCCTAATATTTGGTATTCATTTGAGCTACATACATGTTATGTGAATATATTATGTATATTATTAGAGGAAGTGTATTTGCACACATGGCCTCCCAGTAAATAGAAGTATTATTTAGTTTGTTTTCTCTCTTTGTTTTATATTCTATCTCATGACTTTGGTATTGGCCACATCTCTATGTATTCCTTGCTAATTTGCAGGAGTATGTTTTGCTTTATCATATTTTCCCAACAGGCAAAATGACCCTGAATTTATGACATCCTTCCATGAAAAAGAATTAGAAATTAAAATTCCAATTACTATCTAACTTTTCTCTTTTTGTGATTATTAATTCCTGGAGAACATTTTTTCTCCCAGCACCATGTATATGACACATCTAAACATATGAATGTGTATATATGTTTTACCCAAAAGTTTCACTCCAAAGAAGAGTTAGGCAAAAAAATAAATACTATTAACTGAATAAAGATTAAGGTTCTCACCCAGAAAATTTTGCATATGTAAGCATATTCATGCTTTTTAGTAAGGCACATTGAGTTAAATAGCCCTTAGTCTTAGGTAAAAGTGAATAAATTGCTTCTGTGCTGGTGAAGGATTGTTTAGCACTACTTATCCAGTGTAAAATGAAGTAGAACCTTTGGAAGAAATCCTTGGAGTGATGAATAGTTTTTAACTTTTGCTTATAAAATAGATCATAAGAGACACTTCTGCTGAGCTGGAAACACAAGGAAATCTATGGGTGCTTGCTATTTAAATATATCTTACTCTCAAATAAATTGGTCAGTGTAAGTCCTTTTGCTAAGAATGCTGTTTCATCCTACTTTAGTTTCCCTCTGGGGGGGATGTTAAGTGGCTTATCTCTTTATGTGAATGGGGATCCTGATTCTGCAGTCTCCTCATTTGTTAACAGAGTTTCTTCTATGGATGGAGAGAGAGACATATAGTCCCACTTTTCTCCTGCATATAGAACCTAGAAAGCTGTACATTTACTAGCTATCTTTTCTGAACAATACTCTTTATATCATACATTTGAAAGTATATATTTGTGCAGTAAATGTATTTTAAACACATTTTAAATGGTCTGTATCTTGTTATTGTTAACCTTCATCAGAAATGCTATCAGAAAAAGCTTTGGTTAATAAAGTAATATGGTTAATTAATTGAGAAATTTACTGAAAAAAATACAAATCAAATCCAGAACAAAGTGTGTGACTGTTAGTAAAAATTTGCAGTTAATTTTTCAGTCTGTGCTAGTGATAAAAATGGAAAGAGGTAGTGCAATTGTACTGCATTTCTGTAAGCCCAGAAAAAATATTTCACATATGAGAATTAAAATTTAATCACCTACCATATATTTGGGAGTATAAGACGCACCGGTCTATAAGATGCACCAAGATTTCAAAGAGGTAAAGAAGAAGAAAAAAGTTTTTGTCTTCCCTGGCCCCTGCACCCTTTGTTTTGTTTTTTGCAAAAATGGGCCTGTTTTTCACCCGTTTTTGTGAAAAACGGGATGCACAGAGGGTTTGGGAGGCCTGCAAACTGCTTCTGAGTGCTGGGGGAAGGCACTTCACAAAAACAGGCGCATTTTTGCCTTCTCCGAGTCCACAGAAATACTCTGCAAACCTCCCAAACCCTCTGCACATCCCCTTTTTTGCAAAAAACAGGTGAAAAACAGCAATTTTTCGCAAAAACTGGTGTTTCTGCCTTCCCCCAGCCGACAGAAACAGTCTGCAAGCCTCCCAAACTCTCTGTGTACACTGTTTTTGTGAAAAACAGGCCCATTTTTCATAAAAATGGGATGCAGGGACTGGGCTTCAGGAGGCCAAAATTGCTGTATTTGATATATAAGACGCACCAACATTTCCACCCTCTGTTGGGGTGGGGTGGGGAAGGTGCGTCTTATACTCCTAAAAATACGGTAAATAGCACTTTTTATTTTGCATGGATATTCTCATTTTTAATTATTAAAATTGAAATACATCTACTTGCAGATAAGCCCAGTTGATTTTGCTTCCATTTAAAATGAGAGTTATATATGCACTTGAAAAATACCGTACTCTGTGGAAATCTTAGGCTGAAATCCAAGGCTGAAATCCAAAACCAATCAAAATTTTGAAATCCAAAATTTCAAAACTACCTTTTAAGCTAAAACATTAATAAAAACTTCAATTTCAAGGCTGTTAACTGCTCACACTTAGTTGATAGTTCTACCAATCTATATGACTAATGGAATGGATTGGTATTCAGGATTTTTAAAAAAAAGATTTTGAAAAGCAATATGTGTCACACAAAAAGACTAAGTAGAAACATTGAGGAGAACGTAATATCCTCATATCTATGTTTTTGTGTGTGAATTTGCTTTAAATATATATTGGATCAGTACCGTATTTTTTGGAGTATGAGATGCTCTGGACTATAAGATACACCTACCTTTTTGGGGGGCCACCCTTTGGCTATTTTTGGCCTCCACATGTCATGTTTTCAGCCTCTGCATGCTCCGTTTTAGACCCGTTCCTGACTGCAGGGATCGCCACAGCACATCGCTGCTGATCCCTGCTGCCTGGAACCAGCCGAAAATGCAATGCACGGAGGCCAAAAATGGGACGTGCAGAGGCTGAAACGTGACACGCTGAGGCGGCAATGGGCAGTGATGTGCTGTGTTGATCATCACAGCCTGGAATGGGTCTAAAACACAGTGTACAGAGGCTGAAAGGTGACGCGTGGAGGCAAAAAACAGCTGAAGGGTGTGGGCCAGCAGGTGGGCGGGGCTTCAGCAACATTCAGTATATAAGACACACCATAATTTTCACCCACTTTTTTGGGTGATACTTATACTTATACTCCGAAAAGTATGGTAATTGTAAAAATAAGCATCAGAACTTTGAAAATCAAACCCTACTTAGATATGTCTTGTGCTTTTTTTTCTTCTTTTTTTTTGCAGGGATATTTCATTATTATTTCTCTTCATCAGCACACTGGTGACGATTCCTTCTTTATGGAGTGGATTCCTTGGATTAATTTTGGGAGTAGTTTTCTTGGTTTATCTAACTATGCGAGGTTTGGATATAACACGGATTGCAAAGTTGCAAATGTCTCTTAAACAATGTCATCTCCAACTAGAAGATATAGTGGTTAATTGCCGCGCCTTCACTAACCTTGTGAGGAAAGCATTGCGACTCATTCAGGAAACTGAAGTGATTTCCAGGGGATTTACTCTGTGAGTCTGAATTGATTTGCACTTATTTTTCAAATCTTAAATTAAATGAATGGTGAAGAAAATTTTCCTTTCAAATTCAATCTCAGATTTTTTTAATTTATGCAATTTTATCTGATATAACAAGTGAATTCCTGTCACTCAAATGAAACATACTGTATGTTTAGAAAGGTGATACAGTATTGTAACAAGGGCAGATGTATTGTTTGGCATCTTAACTTTTGACATAATTTCTAAACGGTGTAAACTTTTTAGTCAAGGAGATTTGAGTTAGTATTTGTTGGATCATATCTGAGGGAGACAAGGACGAGTAAACTCTTTGACTACTGAAATGTGAATACCAAATGCAATATGCACATAAGATTATATGTATGCCTCTTCCTTAAATTTATAGTAAAGCATCTAGCTACCTATTATCAAGTTTTAATAGACTAGGTCTTCACTACAGAAGTTTTCCATGTATGAATACTAATTTGTTTTTATATTAGCACACAAATGGTGGCACGCGCGCACATGTGTGTGTGCCAACTCGCAAACCCCCCAGGCATGCTCTACTGCACATGCCCCCCCCC
>JANHFT010005209.1:126334-137061 GCA_032467955.1 Pseudoxenodon macrops | reverse complement strand
GTATGCAGATGTGGTGGGGAATCACCCTTAATGGGTGATCAGGATATGCATAGGGGATTAGGCAGAACACAACACCTTGGACTAAAATACTTTTCTGTAGCACACCTGCTTTTTCCTACATGTTCCTAAATCTCATAGACATTCCATTAAAGGAAGACTGGAGGAACTTCTGGATGTTGCTCTAGAGGGAGGCCAACAGGACTGATGGGAAAGATGAATTTTTTGACAGATAAGGCAATGAATATCTGGCTGCCAAAGATGACAACCCATTACAGGGGCAATTTGGCCACAGGCATAATGTTTAGTCAAAGCAGTCCTATAGAAATTTGAGAGGAACTTCCACATCCTAAGTATTGCCACTAGAATATTTTCCTTTCAGAGGAAAAATTGATTGAAAGCTGACTTGGTTTATTTTTTATTAAAAAGAGAAAGAGAGAGAGAGAACCTGTTAGGGAGAATAGTTGCTGAACCATTCTAATGTTGTTTGAACCTCCAATAAGAACCATCAGAGCACTGATGGCAAAGAGGCTGAAGCTATAACTGATAGGTGTGATTGCCAATATATCATTGGTGGCTTGCAGAATCTCTCCAGAGCAGAAGAGACCCAAACTTTGGCATGTTTTACGCAGTGTTAAGGATCCACTTCTTCCCTTAAAACCCCCAAATGTCCTACCCAAAAGAGCGTGGGCAAGCACATTTTAGAACTGATGTGTCATGCAAAGCTTTGTGTCATAGCCTCAAGTCAACTGAAATTACTGACTTTCATTCTAAGGACAAGCAGTCATTTCTATGCAGCTTGTGACAGCACTGTGTCATCTCACATCAGCTTTTTGCCAAACTGAAATTAATATCTATGGAAATAAGCCAAGCAATTTTCCTTCCCTGAAGTGAGCATACAATCATATCCTACTGCATTCATTTCTTAGTTAAATAGAGCTCTTCATGCTCTGGTCTGGATCCTAAAGGGCTATTCCAGAGTAGAAAATATTACAACTCCATATTGGAGATTTCTGTAAGATTCTGCTGTGCTTTGGCTTTGAATGCATAGAGGCGTTTCAGAGCATATGGGGTGGGGTGGTCTTGTAGCCCCACTGCTCTTATTTTTGAAATCACACAGCTGTCCTCTGCAGAAGCAGTGCAATTTTATAAGGAGGACTGTTTAGTTTCAGATGTTGCCTACAAGCATATAGACACAAGATCTCAAGAACCTTTTTCTCTTTGAATTTGAAGTATTCTGTGCTACTTTTTAGTAATTTAATAATTTAGTGATTTGTGCTTAGAGTTACACTCTAGAGACTAAGTCATTGTCTTTTCCTTGTTCCCATAGTTTCACCTACGTAATGAAATTAAGCCACTTAGTGCCCCCCTTCTTCATGCATTTCAAGAACAGATGCATGAAAATTGTGCTCAGGACCAGGCTACAACTGGACATTCCTTGTGTCTCTTATTCATTCATTCATTCATTCATTCATCCATCCATCCATCCATCCATCCATCCATTCATTCATTCAATTTCTATCCCACCTTTATTACATTATAAGTAAATCAAGGCGGCCAACATACCTACTAATTACCGGTAGTTCTTATGTTCTATACATGTTTGTCTAATTTCTACAGCCTATCCATTTTTTTGTGTTCTTTCTATTTGGAGAACCCTTACTGCAGGCCTATATTAAGATTTATAGCAAGGAAATAAGTCTTCTTACTTCCCATCCCTGGTATCAAGTTTTAATGAACAACATCTACATGCCAGCTTTTTCTTTACACAATTCTTTATTGGTCGTCTTAATTCTTATATTTATCCATTTTTTAACACAAGATGAAAATTTTGGCCAGAGGCTACTGAAGGAATGTTATCAACTATTTTATCCCACCGTATGTTTGGTATTCACATATTTCAGCAGGTTGAGTTGATGTGGGAAGATCAACCCACAATATAGCACAAAGGATCGGGACCATCCACGAAGTTGCAGTTAAGAAGATTTATTGGTGAAGCCTATACACAGCAACAAAAACTTTGTCTGTGTTGTGGTCTGTGCTGTTATCGTCTCCAAAAAATATTATTTAAATAAAAAGGATCCAAAGGGAGTACTAAAAATTGATAAAATAAAATAAAACCAAGAGGAGCTGCTGCAAACACATTCCAGCAGCGGCAGCCCAGACCTGGGGGCCAGTCTAATCTCCAGGAGGATTATGTTCCAGAGGCAGGGAGCCACCATGGAGAAGGCCCTTCTTTTGGATCCAGCCACATGTATCTCCTTAGGGGACAGCTATTTTGTAAATTAATTTCTGTTCATTAGAAGATTTCTGAATGGTGTAATCTGATTATCTACAAGAAACCTATATACAATTTATTATGTTGTATTCTATTAGTTCTTGAGGGGAAATATGATTTACAACATTTACAGTCTTAAATCCTCAGTGTAAAATACAAATTATATTATTTTTTTAAAGTTAAAGCAAAAACTTTGTGTATTGGTTACTTAGAATATTTGTTTTATTTTTCTCTTTACTAAGCTGCAATGAACACTCTTACTTCAGAGAACTGTGTACAAAATTTGGAATTACTTAAAAATTCAGACAGAGACAAGCAGGATTGTAGCAAAAATGAAAATCTAGAAGAAACCATTTCTGACCACAAAATGAAAGCTCCCAAAAATGAAAAAGAAAAGATGGAATATTTATTTGATGCCCTTGGAGTGAATGAACATGATGATGTTGCCATTGCTGCCTCACCAGAAGTTGAAAAAGGAACATGTTTCCAGTGCAACGGAGAAGGTGAGGAATCTAAGCAAAGTGCTGTAGATGTAAGTGTGATAGAGTCATCTGAAAGTAAACAGTCTTCCGTCAAACAAAGGTTGGCTGAACTCCATATATCCACAGATTTTAATTTCACATCAGGTCTAGCAGCACAGGTTGCTGCCAAATCTCTCACATTTAGAACCATGAAAGAACAGATGTTTGGAGAAGACGAGGAAACAATGGAAATTCAGGAGAATGAGGACATTTTTGAAAAAACAGAAAATACATGACTGAAAATGACGTATTGTAAAGCTCACTTTAAATTTTCTTGGCTGACTTGGAAGCAAGATAAGGGGCACAGGAAAATCAGAATTCAGCAATGGATGAGAAGGGATATGTATATCTATTGTTAAAGTCATATTATTTAGTTGGCTTTTACTAGTCTTTTGAAATGTATACGTGCAAATACAAGCCAGACTCAAGATGTACAGTACAATTCTTACCGCTGCCAGAGGTGACTGAGTGTTTTTATTAATATTTTATTTATTTATATTATGAGGGTTTTTTTCTAATAGAAATTATTTGTTATTTCCTTAATAGCAACATTAATTTAAATAAAAATACTTGAAATCATTATTTAACAATTTCTTGTGGTTCTCATACCAGCTTTATTTCTTCAATTGATTCTGTTTTATATAACTAGCTTTTGTTGATCCATTACTTCATCATGGTTCTATACTAAGATGTATCCTATTGAAGAAAAAAAAAATCACATCCTTTATTGATGTATGATAGCAAAGGATTAAATCATTTGCCTATGTTCACTTCTGACTGGAGAAAACAATTTGAATTTATCATGTATTTGCAACATTTCTCTGTACTAAATTTCCAGCCTATTCCTTATGATTCATTTCCCTATTTGTACATGAGAAAAATTAAACAAATTTTGAACCAGTCTTCCTCTTTGCTTCTGTTAATTTCTTTGAAAAAAGCATTTTTGTTTCTTCTATAAACATACTGATACTTGATTGTAATAGTGTACATATCTGATTTGTATCAGTTACTCTCTATTCAGGTAACTCAATTTCTTTTATTTTTAGTCTGAAGATTTCAGATAATTAGTAATTATTCGCTATTGATTGTCGTTAAACAACATTAGACTATTTTGCTAAACATAAAATTAGGGCCTAACAATACATGTTTTATGAATTAGATTGCATATCTTAAAAAGCAAGTAAGGCTTGTATTAGGCTTGTATCAATAATGAGTAAAGTCAGCAATTGCCAAATATCCACTTTTATTAAAATAATAAATCAAATGGGTTTGTTATAAATGGTGATTAGTTCTCATTTTTGCTTAGTAAAATTATTGAAGACTAATTCCTATATTAAATTTGGAAAACTGCTGTATAGTGAACTACCTTTATATTTTTCAAAACTCTTGAGTGTTTAAAAATCAGGAGAACCTATGCAATTTTTTTGTTTCCTACCTGCTTTTGGTAACTGGATTGATAACTGATAATTAATATCAATTTATAATTAGAAATGGCAGCATATCATTCAGTTTTGGTTTTTTTTGTATTTAGCTTAAAGTAGTTAATGTTACGATACAAAGCTATGAGGCATATCAATATTAAATTCGAAAAAGCTTCAATGTTTTTCTTTTTTTCTCAAGGAAAAATTACAACTTAGGACAAAAAAGAAATATATCCAATATTTTAAAAAATGTTAAAGATAAAAATATACTGTGTGTAACAATATAGTAAGTAATTTGATACATTTGCAAAAATTTGTATACACGCACTTTAACTTTATTTTTTACAAACATTACAGATATTGCCCATGTTTCATTTTGTAATTGTTCACCAAGATATCTAAAGCTAAAATGCTAAACATATTTTTCAGGAAGTAACTAAAAGTTTTGGATTGTGATATAAGTCCATTTTTCTACATTAGAACAACAGAAGAAAATAAAAAATGAAACCTTTAATATATGAATACTCAATGGATACAAACATTTCACCAGGGCTGAAGTTCATTCTGAATTGGAATTAGGATGGGATCAGAGTGGGGAGCAGGGATGGCTAGAGTGCATTTGATCCATTTTTCTACCTCACATGTACACATACATAGCTAAGAATCAATATATATTGCTACTTTTAACAGCATGACAATTAATTACCCTGAGCCCATTTTATATACAGTATATACAAATTCATTCTAGTAAATAAAGTAGAAATTTAACATTAATTTACCAACTCACTTCATGTTCTTTGAAAAGTCAGCTTCAAACGTATGAATTTAATATTTCAAGATCCTGGATATTTCCTTGAATATTTCAAAATAGAAGTTCTACCAAAATGCTTTAATATAATATTCAGATTGTAACACAAGTAGAATGTATGCTGTGATTCAGAATTTCTGATGTTTTTGCCTTATGAAAATGCACCTTCGATTATATATATATATATATATATATTGTACTAGCTATCCTTTTCCCTACCTTCTTAGATACTCAAATTGACTATACAGTCTCAGAAGCAATATTTATCATGTTCTGTCCATCATACAACAGTCCACTAGGGGCTGAACTCAAGATTATAATAATGTATTACCTCAAGTATCTCCTTCAGAATATGCCTCTTTTCTTCACATGGTAAGATAATAAGAATCATTTTGCAAACGGAAAAAGGAAAATTGTTGCTACGTAATATTATATATCTTTAAAACTTAACAGCTGCCAGGGCATTTTTGTTTTAGATAAGAAGTTCATATGGGCAACTCGGCCTTATGGTCTCAAGAGATAATGGTTGAATACAAGTCAAAGTGTTGAATTGTCCAAAAATAAGAGATCCTGTACTCTTGGGGCCCAACGACAATTGGATAACCATGAATAAAACTTGTTTTACTGTTAATCTCTTAATGCTGCTGCACTACAGTATCTTATGAGATTAAAATTGTTCAGGGGGAACAATTCATTAAACAATCATTCAAAATTATGAATGATTGTTATTGATTTTGCAGATTATAAAGGAAATATAATACTTTAAATACCAGTTTCCATTCTTCACTCCTTTGGAATATTAGAGTATCTAAATGATTATTCTGAAACATTGAGGATATACAAAATCCCATGTCATATTTACAAATTAATAATAACAATTAAAAAAAATATTTCAGCTTAACCATTCCTGAAAATGTTGTTTTCCATGAAGCTGGAAACTAAAATAACAGTTATTGTCAAGTTTATTTCCCTACTAAACAACAGAAAGATAAAATTTAAGACAGTGCTGAATCATTATAAGAATAATATATTATATATACTATATATATTATATATAAACCAGTTATCATAAAATGGATGTATAAGTTGAATTTTAAAAAAATACTTATTTCTAAAAATATTAATATTTGGGAATGTAATGAGAAAGATGTACACACATAAACACACAATTTAACCAGTTTTTGAATGGTGATCTTAAAATATAATTTATACAATGTATTCTAGAAGCTAAGGGAAACAAATATACTTGTTAGTAAAAGCTAATTGTTTAATGTATCAGATTTGCCTTAATATTTAGTTGCCTTAAGACAACTAAAACTACAGTATTTACACTGCTCTAAGCATCCATTTACAAAAGTAGCAGATAGATTTGAACCTGGGCCTCCCAAGTATCAACCCAACAATTAACCTCTATACCTCACTGACTTTTACTAAATTAATCCAACTTTCTGGGTTTGAACAGCACATTTAATTTATTGCTGACTAGTGATTAAGGGATCAAGCAAACATGATTGTAGTAATGTGCATCTTGGGTCAGTACGAAATATGGACATGGAAAAGTAGACAAATATTAAACACCATAATTTAATTTTGTATTCTTTTAAATAGCCTGCCATTTTCATTTTTTTGATTATTTGCTTGGTTCAATGTCCTGCTTTAGTCTTTCTTCCTGGCATCATCATCTGTTCTTTCAGTGATGATTTTTCATCTGTACTTTATGTATCTTTTTTCTTTCCCAATTTTTCTTCTTAAACGGATAGTATGAAATTCAAAATTCCCAGAGAGTAAAATGAACAAGTACAAACCTTATCCACTTAACTCTATTGTTTCTACCAAAACAAGTTCTTCTGTTACTTGATAAGAAATTAACACTGCATTAAATAAAATATTTTGCTTATAATTTATTCTGATAAATAAATTATATTCAATATATTTAGTACAAATTGTAGGAAACGTTCAATCAGTCATAATGGATAGAGTCAGGAAAAATGTGGAAAAGATAGATTAGTCCTACTTTGTGGAAATAAAATTTAATAACTGCTTTAAAAAATAAACTTAGTTACCTCCTGTAAGGTTCTGCTGTGTATTTCAGAAAAGCTTGGAACAGATTTACAAAATCTTTGCCTGGCTCTTTGGGGGGAAAGGGAGAATAAACAGATTCAGGGACTCAAGATAAAGAATTTCTAACGTGCTTTGCCCTTTTATTGTACATTGTGGTTTCCATAATTACATGATAAGCAGCAGGAAGCTTGAAGTTTTTTCTCTTAGCATAGAGATATGGCAATTAAGAGACCATCTTCTTCTGAACTGTTGCCTATTATAACATTGATGACAACGCATCTAAGTCGTATACAACTCTAATGGTTGACTGTAAAAAGAGGTCTAAATTGCTATTTATTTGGCTTCTAACAATAATATGTCAGTTGCTAAAATCTTAGCTGTGTGGCAGCTGATCCGGAGAGCAAATTGTTCTACTTTAGCCATTCCCAATGTGGGGATAGAATAGTTATGCTAATAATGTTTACAAGTAGTCCTTGAGTTATGATAAGTCATTTAGCAACTGTTGAAAGTTACAACAGTGCTGAATGAGAGAGACTTGCAAGTGGTACTTGAAGTGCCAACTATTACACTATCCCCATGGTCATGTAATAATTCAAGTGGTGGGCAATGGCATTGGACTTACAATGGTTGCAGAGCCCCATGTCACATGACTTCCATTTGTGAACTTGCCTGCTGGCTTGCCACAAGCAAAGTCAGTGAGGAAACCAACAGGAGGTTGCAAGTTGCTCTGGTAAGTTGTACCTCCTCTTGCTCTTTTTTTTTTATCTTCCACAAAATTCCTGAGTGGCTGGAGGAATGTGGGCTCTGGATGGCTGAGCAGCTGCCCACTCAGCCACATTCACACCATATTGCAACATTCACACATGTATCCAGCCGCACTCATGCCATGCTATAGCACCCACCAGTACACTCTCCCATACTTGCGCAATAGTGCCCATCCATGACTGGCTGCACTCTTCACAGCAGTGCCCCCCCCCCAGTCACAATCAAGCTGCAACACATTTCCTCCATCCACTTGCACTTGCACATGTCTGGCCTGCTTGGAAGCTGGCTAAGGAAAGCCTTGTAACCAGGGCTTTCAATTTCCTACTGGTTTCCCTATTGACTTTGCTTATAAGAAGGTGGAAAGAGGCTGAAAATGAAAGTACCATGAGCTCCACACTTAACAATTCTCACTTAATGATGGCAATGGAAGCTGTTGCGATTGCTATTACTAAGTGATACAATCGTGTGACATCATGCTTTACAACTGTATTAGTTAGCAGTGGAAATTCTGTTGTAACCCAAGGACAAGTACATATATTTCCACAGCAATCAATAAATTTATAAATAGGGTCAACTTTGCCTTATACTGAATGGGCCAACATGCCAAATCAAAGAAAATTATTATGTGCCTCTGCCAAATGAATCAGAAGTTATTGGCGGCCCAACTCCTGTATTACTATAAAATGATACAGTAGTGCCAGATACTGATCCCAAAGGAATAAGTAAATAAAACAATGAAGTTATTTCTGGCAATTGTTTGAAAAATTACAAGATCTTTTGTTTTGAAACATTTTTTTATTTCTCAGTGTCATACTGAAGTAAGGTTACCACCAGATAGGAACAAACAAGCAATTCATTCTTTAGGAGATAATTGGACATCACCACGGAAGGTCCTTGGCTGGGATTGTTTTTTAATGCAGAAGTACAGACCCACTACAATAGCCCTTTCACACCTATATACCGTACTAGCATCAAGAACTTCTTACTTTCTTCTATGTGGGTCAGGTAGCACAATATTCTGCCACTTCCTTAATTATTTGCTACTTGCAAGTAATATTGACTACAACAAAATCATGCCCCTGTAATTCTGTGCCGTGTCGGAATGGGTGTGGTTGCCATTTCATGGGGTAAAAATTATCTTCAGCTCTTGCATGATAGGAAGGGGCTTTTCACCATAAAGTCAAGTAAGTGTCAAACTGTTAGCCTCTGACAGTGACTCCAGGACTCAATAATTTTTTGTAGCACTTCTTTCATGAAAAGAGGAAGAAAACAAAATTCAGTCTGTCTTTCAAGTTGTAAACTGTTACTTCAAAAGCAAGCCAACACATCATAACTTTACAATTATTTTTCCCCAGAAGAGAGAAAGAAAAAAAACTAATGTGACCTACGTATTAACTGAGTCATCAAGATTTTCTATTCCTTGCCGCTTACACTGGTGAAGAAGGATGGCTCCACTTTCATTAGTCACCATGCCTCCTTCCTGATTCAATAGCAATGCTGTGGTTGCAAGAACTCAGAACCAGTTTTTCTTGGTACAATTCAGAAAAGCACAGTAATTCAGAACTCAATTTTGATCTTTTAATTAACATACTTACATTTTTATCATTTCATCATATTTTTTCACACAGCATTCAAGACGTGTGCATGACAAATATGACTACACAATCTACTCAGATAAGCAAATAAATATGGATCATTAAATTGCTTTAGAGTGGGAAAGTATAACTATGAAATGTGCAGTTGTCTGAAAAGTTCAAGGAGACTGATTTTGTAAGCCTTTATTCCAAGTGCATTTAATTAACATGTATTATATATTTTGCTGTACTTTTATTCAAAGCAAACTCCAAATCTCAGTCGCTTTGACTTTAATTCACAAACAATGTTCATGGAAATATTTAATTTTAATTTTTTTTCATTGTAAGTATATTTTCCTTTTCCCCAAGGGAAGATAAATGTCAAAAAAAGAGCTTTTGTTGTTACATGGCCTACAACACTGATGACTGCATTTCAAACGTGACAACCATAACATTTTGGGTGACACATCAGTGTTCTCCAACGCCTGAAAACAACTATTCTCTAAAGCACACCTCGTTCTTGCATGATTTGGGGAAGTTGCAGAGGCTGCATGAGAATAGGATGTGCTCTCACACAACCTCCAGACCCTTCTGTGAGATGGCCATGCGCTTACATGGTCTCCAAAGTCATAGAAAGGGTCGAGAGTACAGTCATATTTTTTGTTTTCTGCATCTTGTCTTAGAACCAATGTAGCAAAGTCTTTACTCCAAGTGTTTTTCGTCATTAGCTCTGGTTATACCTGAATTGTACAAGGGACAAACATGTAAAGAAAAAAAGGATAAATGAGTGGTTTATGAGTGGTACACAGCACATTGTGACACAATCACTCTTGCTATCCAAATTTGTATTATTCTATGCCACATAATCACCTGGCCTACAGATTTCAGTCACTTTCACAATTAGCTATGAAGTTGGGCATGTCATAAATTTTGAATGTTCATTATTGTTTATAGGGTTTTTTCCCCATTCCATTTCATCATCAGACCTTCTCAATCTGGTGTCTTGCAGATTTAAAGGAACTAGTGTTACTTTGTAGGGAATATAGGCGTACTTACTTCGAATTCACCAGCTTGAAGAAAGTTATGCTATGCCATAGTGTCTAGTCTTGCCAGAATTTTCAGTTAGTGTTCTTACCTAGGCCTCTTGATTAAACTAAAACAAACAAATGGTGTGTAAAAACCTCTGCTTATTTCCAACGACTGTAAATTATGTCCATTCACAGCAGTACTAAGTCCCCAACAAGATTATTAACCAACCTTTATCTTTCTTGGCACACTGCCAAAGTCCTAATTGGCAAGGAG
>JANHFT010005209.1:97675-121969 GCA_032467955.1 Pseudoxenodon macrops | reverse complement strand
CGATAATAAGGCCAAGGCCATATTTCGGGGTTCAAAAGAAAATAAGACCCTGTCTTATTTTCGGGGAAACACGGTATGATTGTGTGTGATCTAGTGCACAATATCAGCAGTATTTGTGATAAAACTTTGCTATGACTTTATCATCAAACTAATCTTCTGGAAGAAAATAACTCTTGAGTGTCCAAATGTTATTTTCTTAGGACATTTTCAATATTTAATATTTTATCTGATTTGTGTAGATGGTGAAGGAGATGGTGACAGTGCAGCAGGAAAGAAAAAGAAGAAAAAGAAGAAAAAGAAAGGACGTAGGTGTTGGTTAAACATTGACCATAATTTTGTTTGCCTTATTTCCATGAAATGTTTATGAAATACTACTTTATTCTGAATAAAAGCAATGGTTCATTGCCTAGTTGCTTGCAATATAGCATTGGCAAATTCTTGAGCAACATTCTTAAGTATTAGATTTGCCCTTGTTGATACTGAAAGAATGCTGATCTTCATTTTGATTAAAATGTAATATCAACACAATTTAATACCTCGATTTAGACATCTATGGATGCTTGCACAAATTTGGATTTTGAGATTAAACATACTATCGGGTACTTAATTGTTTCTTTAAAATTTTCCTGGTAGCAGTAAAAGACTATCAATATCTGTGAGACAAAGCATATAATAGATGCTTTAAAATATTTATAAAATAATATGTGTAGACAAAATGACTACAGGTAGTCCTTGTTTAGTGACCATTTAAAGTTATGGTACTGAAAGGAGATTTAGAATTATTTCTCATAATTGTAGCTGTTGCAGTGTCCTGTGGTCACTTGATTACAGTTAGGGTGCTTGGCCGCCAGTTAACAATGGTTGCAGTGTCCAACTGTCACATGATTTCCATTTGTAACCTTCACTCTGGCAAGCAAGTTTTAATGGGAAGCCAGCAGAAAGTTACAAATGATTGTGTGACTATTCAATGTTTAAGGTGTGTTGGATTTGCCTAAGAATGGCAATTAGAACTGCTGCAACTACTATCATAAATCAGCATGGTCATGTGACGTCACACTTTATGATTTCACTTACTGATGTCCCAAAGGTGCTTTTTCAAAAGGCAACTGGACTTTCTTTGTTTTGCTTGACATTTTGCTTCTCATCCAAGAAACTTCTTCAGTTTTGACTAAATGGTGGAGAATGGAAGGATTTATATTCCTTGCAGAAATATTTCCATTCTCCACCATTCAGTTAGAACTGGAGAAGCTAAACGTCTTCAAGCAAAATAAAGAAAGTCCAGTTGCATTTTGAAAAGGCACCTTTAGGACAACCATGACCTGGATGACTGAGAATCTCTGTAGACATTCACTTAAGTGATGGAGTTTCTTCTCCAGTTTACTGTTATTAACTGAGTTCTATCTATATAGCATTATACAGCATGCAAGTATTTTGTGGAGGAGGGTTCTCCAATAATGATCCTTACACATATAAGCCAGTTTTTTTCTGTGAAATACAAATGTAAGACCAAAGGGACTAAAAGCTAAGGAACTATAGTGTCTATGTGTGTGCATACATAAATACACAGATATACACAACTATTTCATTCTTAACAAAATAGGCTTAATGCTTTACAAGTAGTGTAGATTCTTTCCTAGAGGCATGTGAAATATATGTTAATACCATTTTAAAGAAAGTCACATGGTATCCATAAGACCAGCAGTTTATCTAAAACTGGCCAATAAAAACTTTGGGGGGAATTCTGAGCATTCTGAGCATTGTTTATTTAATATGTATTCTGTTTTTGACTAAAACTCAGACAATAAGCAAGGATTATTTTAAAAAGAAATATCTGTTGATAATGATTTTTTTAATTTTAAGACGGACTCAATGTCTCTTTCTTCAACAGCAAAGATACAGACAGATCCACCATCTATTCCAATATGTGACTTGTTTCCCAGTGGGATATTTCCAAAAGGCGAGGAATGCGAGTATCCAGCAACGCAAGATGGGTATGTGTCTTGATGTGTCTTTTTCAATTTAGGATTCAAGACACTGATAATGTAATTGATAGGATTTTACTTTTAAAGACTCATCTACACTTCAAATATTTTATTTTGCATTTTATAATATATCTGGGCAAGGAATAGGTTTAGCATGCATTTGTGTGATTTAGCACAAGTTTCAGCAAGTTTCTAATTATGGCAGCAGCAGGTATGTATGTATGTATGTGTGTATGTGTATGCAAGTATTTATATATCACCATTGGCCTCAAAAACAATATATAACCAAAGAAAAATTCATCCACAGGGCCTTAGGTTTTGCACCATCCCAAAGATTGGGAAAATAGCCAGATCTTTAATAGTGTCCTGAGCCTCCTGAGAAAATGGAATATAGCCATTGCAGGATAAGGCTGATAATTAAGGATAATGTATACTGGTACCCAAATCCTTTTTTTAATCTCAGCAGATAATTTGGCACAGCTATATAGCTGATTATTACATTCTCAAAGTCAAGAATTGGTAGACTATGTATTCTTCATTTATGCAAGTAAAATTTCCAATATTTGATTCTAATATTTTTCTTGTATAAATAAACAGGGTTCACATACTGTGCAAAGCATAGTTTGTTCAATTATACATAGCTTGTTTTATGAGTCCAAGAACTGTTAAACACATGGCTTGGCCTATGTGAATGTAGCCTAGTCATTATGTAGTCAATAAACCGTGATTCAGTATGTTCTGTGAACTCAGTCATAATGTGAATGCAGTATTTTCATGTTTAAAGAGATAACTAATTACTTGACAGCTTAAAGAGTTATTTGGCATTTTTCGTAGAATCATATGGCAAAAAAGTATCAATGTCAATATTGAGTTGGATGAAAATATTTTTAAAAGTTACATATTTTATTAGTGGACTCCGCTACCACCCTCTGCACCCTCCCACCTCCAAATTGAAATTCATCTAATATTTGGTTTGGATTTCACATGGTGACAAATATTTGACTTTTCTTTTCAATGTTAAAGGAGAACGGCTGCTTGGAGGACTACAAGTGATGAAAAGAGAGCACTGGATCAAGCAAGTGAAGAGATCTGGAATGATTTCAGAGAGGCTGCTGAAGCACATAGACAAGTGAGGAAATATGTTATGAGCTGGATCAAGCCTGGAATGACCATGATTGAAATTTGGTAATAATAAAAAATAGTAACATTTTTTAAAATAATGAAAAACATTTTAATTTAAAATCAAATGGAATAGTAGTTGACATTTTTATGGGTTTAGCTTTTAATTATTTTCACTGTACAAGCTTTGATGAATGCATAGGTTTGCATAAATTCTATAAAGCAATAAAACTGTTCGTAATTTGTTTTGAATAATTAAATATAGAGATATAAAGTTATCAGTAGTCTCCTAGTATTATGCAAAACTATTTAAAATACTGTGAAATATCTCTAGGTTTGCATACCAAATCAAAGTTTGCATAACATTTGTACTTCCGAAACAAAATGTTAGTCTTACGCAGTTCTGTGTAATGTCAAAGGTATGCCTAGAAATAATGGATTACTATAAACAGCTGAAACATGGCTTCTATACAGCTACTGTAAGTAAACATATGGAAACAAACCCTTTTATGTAATATTGATGTTTACTTTTTCTAGTGAAAAACTAGAAGATTGTTCAAGGAAGTTGATACGAGAAAATGGCTTAAATGCTGGGCTTGCATTTCCCACGGGGTGTTCTCTGAATAATTGTGCAGCCCACTATACCCCCAATGCTGGAGATCCAACTGTTTTGCAGTATGATGATATCTGCAAGATAGATTTTGGAACACATATTAATGGTGAGTTCCTCTTTCTTAAAAAAAACCAATTACGGTATATAATTTAGTTGAAAGCAAGTTATTTTATCTCCTTTGTATCTAATTTCAGGTCGTATCATTGACTGTGCTTTTACTGTCACATTCAATCCAAAATATGACAAGCTCTTACAAGCTGTAAAAGATGCAACTAATACTGGAATAAAGGTATACTCGGAAATAGTACAATTCTGTCCTTATCTACATATACTGTAAAACTGAAGATAAAAATATTTTTCATTTTCTCTTGTATATAAATAGTGTGCTGGAATAGATGTTCGCCTCTGTGATGTTGGTGAGTCTATTCAGGAAGTCATGGAATCTTATGAAGTTGAAATTGATGGCAAAACCTATCAAGGTGATTTATTTTCCAACTAATATATATGGTTATTCTGATGAAAACTTGCTTATGTATATATTATATCTACAATAAAAATATTTTGAAGCTGATTTTTAAAACATCAATATATTCTTCTAAACCCTGAATACTGAGTTTTTAAAATGGCTTATTTCAGAAGGTGTAATTTATCTACTTATTAAATTTATGTAGATCAGCTAAAACTTAAGATTCAAATTGCATTTGTAAATCTAAAAACTTATGAAAACGCACCAACTCTATTAAATCTCACATTTCCTGTGATGTTTTACACTGCCCTCTTACTTCCATGCATATATTTATCTTAGTATTTTACATTTTATGTAGTGAAACCTATTCGGAATCTGAATGGACACTCTATTGGGCCATATAGGATACACGCAGGCAAAACTGTTCCCATTGTGAAAGGAGGAGAAGCAACAAGAATGGAAGTAAGTATAGATACAGTTTGATCCTACTCATGCTTGCTTGGAGGTCCCATTGATTTCAATGTTTTTAACTGCCACTAAATATTTTGACCAGCAGGAGCATTTTGGGATTTTGTAAAAATGTCACGGATGCGATTACAAAACGCTGCTATTGGAATGTAAACTGGGTGCCAAGTGGTGCAATCAGTCATAACACCCATAGTACAGAAAAGCAAATTAAGGAAACCAAATATGGATGGACTGGGTTGAAAAAAAAAAATTCTGGTCAGTGGGATGTCAAAAGAATTAATTATGTTCTTCTACCACTGATCTTTTGTTATCTGTACAATAATGGCTCTTTAAAAATAATTCCAAATTAACTGTTCATATGTTGTTGCTCATCAAAATTAACAGTTTAAGATGTGAAGTTGGTTAAAAATCTAATAAATATACAACATTGTTTTGGTACAGTGCATTGATATTTGCCATTTTGCTGATGGGATAGTCTTCACTGGTAGCTTCATCTAACATTGAATACAAAGGGTCCCTATGGTCTTAACAAGAAAGGACCTTTCACTGCTAAATGGATTGCTCCATTAGGAACTTTATTAGAAGAAAAATATGCATTCCCTTTGAGAACTGCTAATTTGCAGGAAGTAAATAAGTTTACTCTAAATTTTGTACATGTACTGTTCTGCAGATAATATGTACAATTTTCAGAAATTCTACTATTGTTAAATAAGAGCTTTTTGAAGAACAGGTAGTGGTCCTGCTACAGACATAATGCTAAATTAGAATTGCTTAGATTCAAAATTTTACAGCTGTGTATTTAAAACAAATAAGATTTAGATACAATGCTAAACAAACATATGAACAAAGACTTATTGGTTAATTCAGCCGCTCTTCCTGACACAAGGAATACATTGATTGTTTCTTCTTGATAAAAAAAGATGTATATTATGTGTAAGCAGGATTATGGCCAGATTAATTTTGGAGTGGGTACCCCAGTTCAGATTCATAATTGTTAAGGTAGTATATACATATATTAAATTCATATGTGTTTGTTTTTAATAGGAAGGAGAAGTGTATGCTATAGAAACCTTTGGTAGCACAGGAAAGGGGGTTGTTCATGATGATATGGAATGTTCTCATTATATGAAGAACTTTGATGTTGGACATGTGCCAATAAGGTTAGTGCTGATTTTACTGAATTATATGAAAATGTAACTATAGGTATGCTTACATTATGGGTAAGAAAGGTTCAAAACTTGAAAAGGGTGGTAAGAACATAGTGCTTATATGAAACATAGTTTTAGTTTTCTTGTTAAACATTCAAAAATATAAGTTGTGTTTATTTCTTGAGCAGATGGGAACATCTTTACTAATAAACAACATAACAATGCACTTTCAAATGAGTAATAAAAAGCAGGAAAATTATCACCAAAAAGTGCTTTACTGGCATTGGCATATTAAAACAGATATCTCTGCCAAATGAAAAGTTCATGGGATAAGCAAAAAAAAAATGGTATAAGCAATCTTTGAAGATGAATTTGGAGGTCATATTTCAAAGTTACACCTCGCTTCTTTGGCATGGTTTGGGCCTTGCTAGATCTGAAAATTGTGAGTTCATCTGGCACATTACCATTTTGGGGCTTGGATCTATTAGATAAAGCAGGAGGAAAAAATTAGATTTCAATAAATTAGTTAATATTTGCACTTCAATTACATTAGTGTCCTAATTTTGCGCCTTCAAGTTATTTTAATATCACGAATAGCTTCAGTTATTTATTTGCTAGCATTTTTATTGTGCTTAACCTGACTCTAGGTAGTTAATATTCAGCTCATAAAAAAATCATACTGACATGTCATCACAGTAATAATAGAACAATGGCAATAACACATATGAAGTAGTAAGGACTATTCAGGTTGTGGGCAATATGGATTTCAGTAGTTGCATATTAAGGATGGAATGGTTATTGAAAAGGCCTCACCCCAAATTTATTTATTTATTAAATGTATATTGCCACCTATTTGCCCATGGCGACTCAAGGCTGCTTACAGAATATAAAAACTACATTTAAAAGCAATAAAACTAATAAAAAATCAAATAAATTAATGGAATAAAATCACCCCCTAAGGAATGTGTCCCATCACTAAAAAAATGTGTCCCATCACTAAAATTCACCATAATTAATAGATGTTTTCCTGAATGGAAATAAAGCCAATAAACCAAATAAAGTTGCACTGCACTTCCTAAATTTGCTCATTACCATATTCTTTTATCACAATCCTATAAAACGCTTTCTCAGGCAGTTTTAACCGGCTAATCTTGCTGTAGTTTTTGCATTCACTCTTATTACCTATCACTTTGTATAAGTGAACAGTATTTGCATTCTTTCCAGTTGTCAAGCAAGTTTTCACACACAATTTGCCCAGTCACTCTAAAATCTACATAATCTCTCATCTTAATTTTTTTGCAGGAATCCTTATGTAATTTTTCTTATCAGCAAACATATCATTCCCCCAAGCATCTTTGTTCATGCTTCCCATTTGTGTAGTTCCATATGATTCTGTAAAACAATTGTTTTAATTATTCCAAGCATCTTTCATGTCTTCTTTCATTACATCAATTTCTATTCTACAGGGACATTTCTTTCATTATTTTTCATTCATTCTACTCTTGCTCTCATTTCTTTATTTTTTTCATAAATTGCTCTCTATCCATGTTATTGAAAACCACATACTGACAGGCTGCCCAGAGTAACTGATGGGGAATCAGATGTTGAATGTCTGACCTGATTCTGTATAATTATTTCAATTTTCATTAATGCCTGCTTTAAACTTATACATTTATTATTCTCTTTATTTTAGGCTTCCAAGAGCAAAACACTTGCTGAATGTTATCAATGAAAATTTTGGTACTCTTGCCTTTTGCCGTAGATGGTTAGATCGTCTGGGAGAAAGTAAATACCTAATGGCACTGAAGAACCTATGTGACTTGGGTATAGTGGACCCATATCCTCCTCTATGTGATATTAAAGGCTCATACACAGCACAGTTTGAGCATACCATATTATTGCGTCCAGTTTGCAAAGAAGTTGTCAGCAGAGGAGATGACTATTGAAATTTCAAAGCCATTACCTCACTTATGTACTCTGTTGGAACATGTTATGCCAGAATAAATTTGCAGTCTGTTTTAACAGTCAACTCAATGTGATAACTTTCCATGTTCAGAAGAAAAGAATTTAATCAAAGGCAAGTTCTCTAATGTAACTAAGACAAAAAAAAACAAGCTACTGGGGCTTCTAGAATATTTCAGATTACTTCTATATTTTTCTTTTGTGAGAAATATGCTACAAAGTGTTATTTTTAGTTTGGAATGAGTTATACATATTGCTTGAAATATTTCTGAAAATATGCTTTTCAGGTATTTATATTACCATATTCTTACTTGAATGCTTTGAATGATCACAAATGATTTCTGCACCTAAGCTGTCTTTGCTGTTGCCTTTTAAACTGCCTGGAATGCATTTTGTAAAATTAATAAATCAATAAATCACAAATTCAAATAGTTTTTAAAAGTGTCACAATCCAAGGCAGTAACACACTGGAAAGTCTCTCCCATTAACCCACCTTCTATTAGAAAAGGTTTCCAGTGTAAGCACAGCAAGCAAATACAAAGCATGGTTTAGTTTTCAGTTGCATTGTGTACATGTTTATTTTGCTTCCTTATTTTGCTTTGAATCAAATTACTGGGTTTTCTTTCTGATACGCTTTATAATAGAGTGGGTTAGGACTGGCCATTTTCCTTGCAGTGAAATGCTGCACTTTTGTAACCTTACAAGGGCTTTTAAGAGAAGTAAATGGTGAATCATGATGCGCTGACATAGAATTTGAAGCAATTTTGCAGCTGCTTGACCTGGTTGCAAAATTAATTTAAGCAGCACTGAAGGGGCAACATATGGTAAATCCAAGGCTGTACTGTAGACTTAGAATTTTTTAAAAACCCAATGTAAATACTTCTATAGTATTTTTAGAAAATTGCAGCGGTGTGCAATATAGAGAATTGCAATGGTGTATTCCTGAAGCCACCTAGAATCAAATTCAAAGGCCATTTTACTTTTTTTGCACTGTATTGCTTATTAAAAAGTACAGTGTTGTTCAAACCCGCTCAAATTCCAAGTGGGATCTACTCTTGGTGAATTCTGGAGGCTACCACTGAAATAGACTAGTACGTTTATTCTCTCCATTCCTGTATGATAAACACTAGTGTTCATATAAGCCTGTTTTAATACAGGCTGTTTCTACTAACTACAGTGTCAGCTTCTATATTTTTAATTTATTAGAATTTTTTACTTATAAAGATTATAAAATATACAAGGAGTTCATCTCCTATGCAGTATAGCTGAAGCCAATCAAAATCACACAGAATCATTCTGTTCTTAACATACAAAAAGTTTGAAGCATTCTGTTTTTTGTTCTATTCAAACCAGGAGTATTAAATTAACTTATAATTTGCATATATGATTAATGGAACATTTAATAGGTCTAAAAGTTAAAATTGTTAAATATTTTGGTGGAGCTACTGTATAGTAATTGCAGAGCTCATTAAGGTATTGTATAAACTAAGGTTTCTTACTTGCAGTACTATTTAACTTGGGCAGTTTGAAGCTGCTAAATATATTATAGCTTTGCCAACCTATAATCTTGACTGTTGCAATTAAAAATACATGATGCTGAATTCTTAAGAAGCCAGAAGGGATATTTCAGTTTTAATAACTTTTCATGTTTTTGTAGACACTAAAAGAATATTTTAAATATTGAGCTCTTCTTATTTGTGTTAGAAAAAGTATACATGTAAAAGGCTGCAAGCAAGTTGTAATCAGCAGGCTGCTGGGATATGGCTTACTGTAGTGTAAATAGTTTCACAAATCTTGCAGAGAACTGATGAGAAATCAAGTATAATTCCTAGGGAAAAGGTGAAACAAGGGGAGAAAGAAAAATAAAGACAAGAGGATGCCTGTATAAGAGAAATGTAGGAGTTTAGAATGAAGTGTCTGTTATAAGGTTTGCATTCTCAAAGTTCAGTTTTGGCCTTCTGTGTCCAAATGAAGGAGTTTTAATATTTATATGTATTATTACAAAGACAATAGAACTGGAAACAGCTGAACAATCCACTATGTTTAAGACTTTTTGAAAAACAAAGTATAAACAATAAGTGTGCTATTTTTGACTTTAGGTTTTTATGTAATAAAGCTGAAGCCTTTCCTTCCCACCATAGCACAAACCAAGCAGGAGATTAAAATATATATTGTTGCTAATGGTATTACTTAAGCTTAAAAGACAGGCTAGATGAAACTCTTTCTTTGCAAGCATATGAAAAGAAATAAAAGGTTTTACATTTGGGAATTTATGATAACCTAAATGTTAAAGCACAGGCTAAAAAGAACTACCTGAACTGATTGTACAGATAGATACTGGAGCTTCTTTTAAAATATTAAATCTGTGTCATAGAATACAAATTCAGTATGGAAGTAAAATCTGATGCATTATAATTGTCTTTTAAGTTCATTGTATTCCTATTATTTTCCTCAGTCCTTTTAATTTCTTACTGAATCTTTTTTCATATTTTCTATTTCTGTTCTGTTCCTCTTTCACATTGTTTTATTTACAGATAATCTTGTACATCTTTTAAAGTGGTAAAAACAACTTGTACCCTCTACATTTGTAATGTTATCTGCCTGCAAATAACTTGCTCTTTAGTGTGCTTGCTCTACCATGTGTCTTTCACTTGAACCATTGTGTTCTCAAGATAAGACTGAACAATTATATCTCTTGCTACCTCGTGTGATGCAGAAAATAATACATGGAAAAGTGTATCTGCTGAATAGGCTTGCCTTGCAAATAGCCATTAACATGAAACATGCAGAGAAAGGCAAGTTTTGTTGTAAATGAAAATCATAATTAACCACCATAAGATATCTGAAGCAAATATTTTAATCTCTTAAAGAGATTCAATGTAATTATTATTGTAATTTGGACAAAGACCCTCCCTGTATTACAGTTCCTAGGTTTGGCTTTCTGTGCATCTATTCTGTGGCAAGAAATCAATTATTCAAGAGTGCTAACTTGATTCTTAAAAGTTTCCTATGAAGAATTAAAATAGATTTCTATGTAAATTCAGCTACATCTAAAGTCATTTTTGCAAACCTGTTTTCAGAAGAAACGGTGAGAAGGCACAGGTGCATATTTTCCATATTTTCCTATATGCAAATGCATGGTTATTGACAGCCTTTCTTGCCATCGAGAAACTTGCACAGGATACTTCACAGCAGATGAGAATGGTTTCTCCAAACCATGGAGAATTTTTTTTGAATACCACAATTTGGGAGAACTGTAGTTGAGATAACTGTTCATATTTAGGACAGTAGGGCAAAAGTTAAAAAGGCAAATTTTGGTTGGTTGTGTTCTGGAGAATTTTAATTTGAGCCTCAATGTTGCAATAGTATGAACATTGAACAGTATTGCAATCTAGTCATAACCTAAATGTCCCTCCAATTTGCTCAGAATGACCCTCTTAATTGCCAAAACTAGCCTATGCTGCAGTTTTGCATTGGATAAATGAACATAAAGGAGCAACTGAAACTGAAGCACTCAAAAGAAAAATTGAACGCAAAGGCCTTTAAATTTAGATAGGGAACACTCTAGGGAAAAATTCATTAATATGTCAATAATTTGAATTTTGTTTTCCAGTAGAAACTATAAGCAGCATTTAGGAAAATTATGCTATAGTGATAATCTGACCGACACATTTTTGCTGTAAAACCTTTCCAGATGTTATTAGCAAAAAACAAAACTATAGAGTTTTTGTCATCCTCCATAGATTTTACTATGGCAAGTCACAGATCAGAGTACAGCTATTCAACCTATGATCATAGGAGGCCCTGGAAATAATACGTCATGCAGGTCATCATGTGATAAACCTGATTTTATATTGTTTTGGTTGATTAACCCTTAACCACAGACCTGAGGTCATATGACCGCAAGTTTTCCAAAATGTTTGGAACACCCCTATTTTTAGAAATGGACTGTTCCATAGAATTTATAAAATTTGTTAATTTAATCAAATGAAAATTATAACTACCGTATACAAAGTAAATTTAACAACATATCCCACATTATTTTCATAGATTAAGAAAATTGTATGAGCAGTCACTATGATGAAATAGTACATCTGTGGTTAAAGGTTAAGCAAATCCACTGTCCATAATGCGTATTTTTACAGAACCAGAAGAAAATGCCTCTTTCTGGCAACAAATATCAGTTGCAGTTATGTGACTGACACTGCAAACAGGTCATAAACGCACACCAGTTGCTGGGTTTCCCAAATGCAATCATGGTGATTGTTGAAGGGAAGACCCTTCATACCTTCAGTCACTAAGTGACCAGTTGTAAGTCAAGGACTACCTGTACAGTAGATTAGATATAGAACCTTTGGCAAAAAGCCTACGCGCTGTTTTTGCAATTAGAACTGGCATTTACACAGCCTTCCTCACAGGTTTTCATTTAGTTCAGCAGTATACTTGGGAGTGAAGCAATAAATAGGCTATGGAAATAATATTTTAATGTTCTTGCTGATCTTTCTAGTGATTTAGTGCTTTAATAATATGTGAAAAGTATTGTACTATTTGAACTCTTCAGTTACGGAACAGAGAGAACATTTAACATGACCAGAAAAAAACTTAAACACATTTGTTACCATCACATCTTTTAATCATGGAAGCAAGACCGATTCCTGCAGACAATACCCACAGTACTGCTAGAAGTAGTATAAAACACAGCTTTTAATTTAAAAATAGTCCAGAGTTTGCCCACCCATATTCCTCATCTAAGTTTCCTACTTCAAAATATTAAAATGCTGAAAAACAGCTTGAGGTAAAATTTAAAGACTCAAATGGAAAATGTTCTCTTAACAATTGAGATATATATGCTAATAACTTGGGAAGTTACTGTCATGAATGAGTTTAAAAGGTACAAAAGATCTGAACGCGTAGTAGGGTTTGGCTCCAGAAGGCAGAATTAGTACATTTTTGCGCAATTCAGACAAAAGATACATAGCAATTTGGCTCTGAATTAGCTGTCACTTTTCGCATTGGAGCCATTAACTTCAGTATTTGCCTGTTTTCCAGATGGTGAGTCGAGACCTGACATTCTCCAATGTCCATTCATTAACGTAACCCGCTGGGTATAAAACAAAATATATGCCTGGGCCTTGCATACTTCTTCCATAGTGCACATGGTGAGCTTGGAATCATTGCAGTGTACCCAGAACTCTAGAACAATAAAAATAAGAGTAATAAAAATGGCATTACAGAAGTTTTCTTCTAAAAGCACAGGATTGATATTTTTATAATTTAAGAATCTACAGTTTATTAAGTATATAACCAACACTGTGCTGAACCAGACCAAATATTTAACTAATGCAGCATTGCGCTGCCATAGTAACAACCACTTCCATATGAAGGCCACAACCAAATTAAACCTTTCATTCATTCTGTGTAGTGATTTGTAATTGGAGGCAAACAAAGGCAACATTCCTAGTATAACAAAGACACACACGTGCACGCACACACACGCACACACATTTCAAAGTTGTCTAATACAGAAACAGCTGTATCTGAAATAATTATATGAAAGTTTCTAATATTAAGGGGAAAAGGAGATTTCATGTAAGGTAGTTCAGCTGAGACACTTATCTTTTAATGTGATATGCCATAATTTTCAATTTCCCCATTATGAATCTTAAGAATGTAAACATTGCTTATAACATAAAATCTCCAAAAGTATTCCCATTAAAAGATAATCTTACTAATTGCATTTCTCATATAAATCCAATAATCTGTGCCCTTCCATCTGAATTACCTCCATCTGAATTATAGCAATAGGCAGTGTAGTGTCCTGAACCAAATCCTTTCCCATGATGCATCACAACAGCAGACAAATCATAGATAAAGTAATCTGCCATAAGGGATTTTAGAGATTTTCTGCAACAATAGGGTTCCATGTTTAGAATCTCATCAAAGTTGACATGCACACCAATCTTCTCACGATGATTGCGTCCTGACCATCTACAGGAGGAAAAATGAAAGTTTTTTTTCCTGTTCATATTCTGAAAGAATATATTACTTATTTCATTTTTATAAATTATCTTACTAATAAATAACACAGTAGTCCAATAGTCTAAATAACATAGTATTCCAATAGTCTAAGGAAGGAGTTTCACTCTCGTTCAGTATCCTAACAATGAATCCAAACTGGGTTATCATCATATTGTCTGTCCAATACAGGAAAATCAGAACTAGACAGCTGTAACATAGCTAATCAGCCTCTAATTAAAGATCTCTAAAAACATTCTCCACAATCTTGCTACTTAATTTGACTTCATCTTCAAAATGTTCTTACTTTTAAGAAATTTCTTCTAATATTTAAAATACCTTGCAATTTATCCACAAACAATCTTATGTCTTTTGTATTTAGAATTCAGAGTTCTTTTTATCTCCCCTGTCTATTAATACTATTTAATGGCTGCTATTGGAATTTGTCTCTCATAGTATATTTGGTGATTAGTTAAAATTCCTTTAAATCTATCATATACTTAAATCAATAATTCTGCACTGTCATTAGTTCCAGACGGTTTCAGATAAAGATTCTGTAAAAGCCTTATAGGTTTTAAGCATTTTATGGGAGACTCTCATCAGCTGTGTAGTTTTCAATCTATTTAGTTGTGGGAAAATATACTGGACTTTATTTTTAGTCAAATTTTTGTATATTGCATTTCTGATTCACTACTCTTACAGGTAGTTCTTGTTTAATTACTGCCGATGAGTAATCTATTATAACAGCGATGAAAACATAATTCACAACTAGTTCTTGCTTTTGTAACACAAAGCTGAAATAAGTTCATAAGCATAGTTGTAGTTTCACTTAACTGCTTTGCTTAATGACGCCCCCAATTCTGGTTGCTAAACAAGAACTATCTATATATGGATTCCATGCCCAAGGAGCTCCCACTAAGGGTCCCAGCGAGTTGCTTAGTATTCCTCTTTTCTTCTTTCATATTTTAAGAGTTTTATTAGCTTATAATATAAAATACAAAAATGAAAAAGCAAATAGGAAGGAAAAGGGAGGAAAAGGGGAAGAGAAGTGTAGAAAAAAAGGGGAAAAAGAAAAAAAAGTGTGCAACTCTCTCTCGTGCAGTAAAATAAGGCATTAACATCAAACCTCAACTTTTTACTTTTCCATAATAGTATAAATTAACCATTGTTATAACAACAAAGGTATCTAATCAGTAAAACTCAGTATTCCTCTCCAAAGTTTATAGAAAGTCTTCATTTAAATTCAATTGACAATTTTGCTTTCCCTCATAAATCTACTTGCTTTGGAATAAGTAAAATGCATAAAGCACTTTATATCAGCTGTAAAAATTATTACAAAAATATCTTAATAATTTCCTTAAAGACAAAATAATGAGAATGCCATATAGAGAATGTAGCTTGCTAACCATTAAATAAATAATTCATTGAAAAAAAGTAAAAAATAAATCTCAGTTTACAGTTTACTATGTTACCTGAATCGCTTAAGGTGTAACCGCAGAATCTGAGGTAGGTGGCACACCAGAAGCTGCTTCTGTGCCTCTGTGAGTAGAACAGGTTTAGAAGAAAATTTTCTTCGTTTTGCTGTAAGAAAAATAGCCTCCCTCTAATTTATAGCAGATCACATTATAAAATTAGATTAATACCCTTGTATGTGCATGATATACAGGATAAAAATACAAATGAGGCATTCTAGAACTATTCCAAAATACAGTGACAGAATTTTTGTGCAGACCAAGTTAAATTAGAAAGAAGTAATCACTTTAGAACTATCATAAATATATATTTTGATTGGCAGAACAGTCAAGATACAATTTAAATTGCAGTATCTATTCACTGGCTAGCATGCAAAAGATAAAGAGTAGCCATTTGTGCTAATGATGTAAGCACAAAGTTTGTTTCACATTCTGTTATTGAAATATCTTACATAGGTAACAATTTTTTAAAATAACTCTATAACATAGTTATCATCATATATGAAAATCAGATCTATGAGTACATACAGTCGTTACTCACTGTTGCACTGGTTACAGGCATATATCTTCCCTTCTAAAGCTTCAGTTTCTGTAAATTTGGCCAACATCTCTGTCAACAAGCATGGATATTGACAGGTTGTCTCCCTCCCATTGCAGTGGTATCTTTCAGGAAATTCCAATGACAAGTCCCAGAAAGGCTCTACAGTATTTGATTTGTTGTCACATGCAAGGCATGTTACCTATCAAAACAAGCCATCAGTTAATTTGAAGTTCCAGCTCTTTGTTAAGAATTTAAACAGCTAACTATATATGAATAAACAATACAAAGAGAAATTACTTTTTTCCTCTTTCATCTTGTAGGATTCTCATCCTTAATTTCAAGTGGATCCACTGCCATTTTAAGATTAAATCAAAATTGGAAAGTATGATTAGCTTTTCCCTCCAAATAGTTTATCTTTGAAAGGGACGGGTTAATAATATTATAGCAAAGTACAGTTTTAAAGAAGAAGTCATATAATGTCATACAAGTATATATCTTAAAATTAAAAAAAACTTTGTAGAAAAAGCCCAATGAGAACTGGACAAAGTATAGTTGGATCGGCACATTTCACTACGTTCCCAATTCATACAAACCCAGAAAATTTGCAATAAAGATATTATGGATGGATGGATAGATGGATATATATACTGCATACTATAATTGTATGTCATTGTAGGAAACTTGTACAAAACAAAACACTATTTTTTTTAGCCCCAAAGGCTTATTGATCTCTAAATAAATGCTAGTGTGTATAAATATACAGGAAAGACCGCTGAAGAATAAATTAACTGAAATTAAGATGACAAAGTATAGTCTGAACTATTTGGATATTTGTACAGTGTAAATATTTGGATCTAAGGAGAACAAATTGCTTTAGATCTGGTGTGGGCGCTGTATTCTACCTAATGGCAACTCCTTAACATTATTCTCTTCCTAAGCCTGCATGGTAGACTCATGTCTTAGGAAATACTGGCATTCAGGAGATCTTATGGAAAGTGTAATCGCATGTTGGCTGCCTTTCATCACCTCCCCATCTTAAATGCATAGTTTCCCGAGATGTGCAAACCCAAAATAGACATGACTTTTTACTAATGATTGATACAGCAGGGATGCCAAAGCAGGATCCATTCAAATCTCAATACTCTTAATATTTCTTCTCTGAAATACAGTATATAACCAAAATCTTATAGAAAATATAAAGAATGTTGTTATAGTCTAAATATATTTACTATCATATGCATTCTGAATTATTTCTCTTCACCCTTCAAATATAAAATTCAAGGCATGCAAAGTTAGGTTGAGCAATCTAATTTTGAGCCCATATTGAAAAATCCTAGCTTTAACTACTGACTTTAGTAATGGTTTTCCTTAGCAATTTAGCCTAGGCAGACCACCAACTAAACAGCAACTTTTCTTAACACATATACTATTTGTCTTTACAAATGTGAAGAGATAGAGTTGTGGGTTGCAAGTCTCTGCATCCACGATTCCATGGTTCCTCTTGCATAACAAAACAACAGAGATGGGTGGCTCAGCATATGATGTTACTTGGAAATAACTGGGGGAATCTCTATACAAATGTCATCAAACACCCTTGTTTCCAAATCTGTGTAAACATACCACCAGCCTTCAGTGGACTATACTATTTTTCAGACTCTTGTAAATATCTCAGAATTTGTATATCATAACAGAGATTGCTTGCAGATCAACAGTGAGAGATTCTTACAATTGTAGATCTCTGTTCCTGGACTCAAAGGAGTGTATAAATGAAGACCCATGCTCACCTAAGTAAGAATCTGTCAACTGACTATGAAATGAACTCTTCTTTCATAAGGATCAGACATAGTGCAGATTCTTTAAAAGCAATCTTTCCAAACACAAAATAATTATCCAAATATTGCTACCATAATAGGGCATTACTCTCTCTCAGTCCAACTCACCTCACAGGGGCGTGTGGAGAAAATAGGATGGAGTACTATGTATATTTGCTGCCTTGACTCATTTATGAAAATAATTGCACTGGGATAACAATCTAACAAATAACTCTAAACAGATCTAACAATCTAACAAATAAATCTAATCAAATCTAACAATCAAATAAATAAATAAGGATAAATTACATGCATTAACCCCAAACAAAGCATTAATGTCATTCAGGAGTAAAGTATACTTGGACAACAGAGGATGTTCTAACAAACTACCTGAATTGGAATTAAACCTCAAATCCCAGAGTAGTTCCATCAAAGAAAGTTAAGAACTTTTGGAGTAATTGAATTGTGAATTAAAGTGCTGGGAGCTTGACAAGATGGATTTTAGAAACAGATTCAAAGCAGCACATTGTTTAAATATACACTGTTACAGTACATAAGAAAAAATATAACATACTTATACCATTTTTTTTTAAATTCAGGCACACTCTATTAGAATCTTTTTCAATTACCGGTAAAACATTTTTATTAAAATGTGTACATTTGTAAACTGCAATTCATTTCATCAGATGTAAGTGAGCTACAGTTCACAAAAGCTTAAGCTAAGCTAAACTAAAACTGTTTAGTTGGAAAAGATGTACCATCATAGACAAACACAGCTCTAACAGGATTAAATACCCATTCTGCGGCTACATGGAAGTAATTTTTCATTTAACCAAGCTTTAAATTATGGAAATACTGTTGCTTATTTTTACTTGTTGTACTGAATTTTACTTTATTTCACTTTTGAAATTACCTCAAGATCTTTACTAAAGAACAAGTATTTTTTTATATTTGTTAAAATACAGGTAGTCCTCGACTTACAATATAGTACCCAAAGTTACAGCACTGAAAAAATGACTTATGACCATTGTAGCATACCCACGGTCACGTGATCAAAATTCAGGTGCTTGGCAACTGACTCATATTTATGATAGTTGTAATGTCTTGGGCTCACGTGATCACCTTTTGTAACTTTTTGACAAGCAAAGTCACTGGGGAAGCCAGATTCTTTTAACAATCGTGTTAGTAAATATAACAACTACAGCGATTCATTTAATAACAGTGGTAATAAAGGCTGTAAAATGGAGTACAATTCACTTAACAGTCTCATTTAGTAACATGCATTGTGGCTCAATTGTGGTCATAAATTGAGGAATACTTGTAGTTCTAAAGTTTCATCTAGAGAGAATCCCTGTGCAATATAAACAAAATTAAAATTAATTTCTATGTTATTAAATATAACAATTTTTGAAGCAGGAAATCCTTCAAACAGTGAAGGACATAAAAAGATTAAAATAATTTTAAAATATTTGTCCTTGTACCAGGAGAAATACTGGGTTGATGCCAGCTATACATTCTTGTGACTCAGTGTAAGAGTATTGACACAAGTAATATCTTCTTTTTAAACACATTCTACCTGTGTATTAATGTGAATCTGCATCACTATATCTTTACACAAAACTTTTTATACAATCATAATAGCTGATAAAACGGTAAGAAAGAAGACAATTCTTAATTTAAGAAATAAGTGATGTAGCAAGCAGACAAAAGTCTGCTTGAAACAGTACAAAATACAATACTAAGTTGGATTCTTATTTGGCATAAGAAAGCCAGGAAGTTCAGTCTGCAATCTTATACTACACTGAATTTTGTATCAATCGCTCACCGAATAATCTTATTCTAAAGTATTTACCTGACTTAAAAGCTGTCCATGAAAAATAGTGTTGACCACATTCAAAACGTTTTTAATGAGTTTCCTTTGAGAAGCAGGAATGAGGGCCGGGCTTTTTGCTCTAACTGTCTCCAATTCTTGTTGGACTTTATCCAAAAGTTCACAAAGAAATTCCTGAGCATCTTGTTGGGCATAACCATGGAAGGCTGGGATTAGTCTCCACACCGAATGGAGCATGGCAAAAGGAGACACCAATGCCCACTTGCCAGACCACATAACTTGAAACAAAGTATGTAATTCATGACAAAGAGAAATGTACTTTGAACTTGGTTCCTTGGGCTGAATAAGTTCCATATTTCTATTACTTGATCCACCACCACTTAAACCTGATGATGTACTAAATCGCCTTGTGAAAAATGTCTGGTCCTTAACAAAGGTTTTCTGTTCTTGAATATCAAAGCTAGCAGATAGAGGCTGCTTTGTAGATGATCTTGTTTTGCCACTGGCAGAAACTGCTAGCAACTCTTGTGTTTGGTTTAAATCAAGCTTTAAAAAACATTCCCGAAATATGAACAAATGACTCAATACCTGTAGAATTGAGTTCATATAGCAAGTATTTCCCAAGTTTCGTAGTCCTGTCACACCAGGAGTCATAGTAGGTCTTCGTTTGGCTGGAGAGTCATTAATTTTTTTTAACTTTATGTCATCTGAGGTAGCTGCTACTTTCAGCTCTATATCAGAGCCCAAATTTTGTGGCATTTTTAGTGCACAGACTGAAGGTTCTGTGTTTTGTTTTTGCAAGCGAAAGCTTTTCCTCGGTGGTATTTTTTCCATTTCCTCCTTCAATTGGCGCTTTCGCTCTTCTCTTTTCTTCCTAGCATTGACTCGTCTTTCTTCTGCTTGTTCACACAGCTTATCTTCTTCTAAAATCTTTTTCCCAGTTGGTGTTAGTTCAAACCAAGTTCTAAATACTTTGCCCATTAATGCATGCCTCCTGTGCCATAAGGCTGTGAACATACGGTCTTGATTTCGAAGCAAAGACTGAGCATTATTATGTGATAGATCATCACTTATGCCCATAGATCGCAAAATCCTACCACTTCGAGTAGTACAGTCATAATTCTGGCTCTTGATTGCACTTAAAATACTTCGTAAAAGTTTTATGTCACCAGTTGCGTTATCATTAAGAACATAATCATCACAAAGGTAGCAAAAAATGTACAGCTCATTTACTTCCAATGCTACTGGATGATTGCTTTCCTGAAAGTGCTTTAGTGCATGTTCTTCAATGTATCTTCCACAAGCAACATGAGAGCAACTGAGACAGGCCCATACAGATTCTGTAGTATTGCATACCATACAATGCCATTTGTGAGGATTCACAATTGAATGGTCCTGGGCAAGCCGCAATCGGCCTACATGCTTACATTTATCCATTGTCAATCTCACAATGTTGAGAATACACTACAGAAATTCATCAGCCCAACAGTTTCTTAGGTTTTGCATTTTCACCTGAAAATGAGAAGGAAAAAGTGCTTTTAGTACCACACCATAAAAACGAAACCATTAAGACTCAGATCAATAGACAAAGAAAGTAAGATGTATATATGGTATGTTCATAACCATCTGTAGGAAGCTATGTAAAAACATCCAAATTTGAAGCACAGTTTCATGGTCAAAAAATTTCTGTGCATTCTGAAAATGGTCCAAGGTGAAAACAGCACTCTTTGTTCCACACACAGAGACTTAAATTACAAAGACTAAAATCAACTCCATTTAGAACTGTCTTTAAACAAAAGAGAACATACAATGTATAGTTATTATAACTGATTTACTGTAGCCTGATTTTTATCCATTAAGGATCGTAGTGTAACGTATCAGAGAGAGAGGGAGGGAGGGGGAGAGAGAGAGAGAGAGAGATCTAATAATTAGAAATCCTTATTGCTCTTATGCTAAAGGCAAGCTTATATTCTGAAATGGCAGCTATTACAAGAGAGGTTAAAAAAATTAGTGTAGGTTAACCCGCTTTTTCTTAATCAAAGGGATAATTTTTCTTAATCAAAGTCAGTTTTATGATTTATTCAAAAGCAAACCATCAACCACTAAACATGCCTAAGTTGTAACATGGAATGTAAGTTTGATATGAGGGACCATCCTGACCATAGATATATCCAACCCTCTATTTCTACCAAATTATTAAAATTTCCTAAAACTGTATACCTACTTTTATCTTAGCACATTGTCTTTCTCAATCATGTGGGATGGGATTTCTGAGAAGGAAGTTAAAAGTGAACAAAACTGTTTTGTCTACATTTCACAGTAGCAGGGACATTGCAGACCAACACACTTTCTCAGATAGAGAAATCTAAGAGAACGAGAGCCTCAACTAAACATTACTATTTAGGTGTTCCAGCTTTGATTTCAGCCAGTTTATTCCATACCACCTGCCCAATTTCACATGGTTTCCTCGTGAAGGGCCAGGATGAGAATGCCTCATCAGCAGTGGAAGCAAGAAGAGATTAGCTGGGGCAGCAGGAGACTTGGAGTGCAGGTAGCGAGGATGGGTAAAGCTGGGACTGGGCTGGACCATTTTCCAGGATGCTGAGGCTTAGAGATGCACAATTGGAGGATCCCAGGACTCTGAAGCTTAGGGTCGGGAGAACTTCCAGTGGTGCAGCAGCTTCGTCATGAAAGGTATAGGCCCCATTTACGCAAATCCTGCTATTTTGCTGGATAATACAAAATGCATTCGAATTCCAGAAATAATGACATACTTGAAACTATATTGTTTATTTCATCCTGAGATAATTTAACTGCAACCTCACATTAATCAGTTAGCAGATTTGTTAGTTTACTTTGCTTCACAGCAGCTACTGGATGAGATATATGCCGAATAAATTATCAAATCCAACTTGTTTATTTTAAAATAAATCGTATTCATCTTTTGTAAGGTTTGTTCCTTTTAATAAATATTATCTGCAGAAAATAATATATAAAACCACAGCATTTAGATACATACACAAGATCATTTATCCTATTTACAAATAGCATAATCCTAATTGAGAACAGGAAAATGAACGCTCCCTTTATTTTCTATTGTATATTGACTATTAATCTTGTATCAATCTCATCTGTTAGCCATCAAATAAATGCCAGAAGTTCCTCTTAATCAGTATGACAACTTCCAAAACAAAGATTCATGAGAAAGACCGAGTTTCCAGGAAAAAGGCAGTCAATTTAATATCCAACCACAATTCTTTCTAGACTAATTTTTAGACATTACCAACAGTATAAACATATTTTAACTGCAGCAACTGCTTTGTCCAGAATTTTATTTCTATTACTCTGCCGGCACAAATCTTAATCGGTACATTTCCCTCCTTTCACTGTCTCTCTTTCTCGTATGATATAGTTAAGCCATAAAAAGAAAGCAAGAGTAACACCGTGATTGGATTCATTCATCCTGTTATGCTATGGGTTGTTGAATAAAGTCCATATTTGCTGGCTTTCTAGAACACAGCGCGATGTATAAACGCACATGAGAAAGTTTTAAACACTTCCTTATTAGCCAACCATTTCAGTAGCCGAAAACGGCTTTAACCTGTAACGCTCCACAATGGGTTTTTAAAAAAACACACCCTCTGTATTACTGCGAGGAGGGAAGAAGCCAAGAGAGAAAGAAAAAAGAGAATTAGGAGAGTGGATTAGTAGAAGACAGGTAGAAAAATTTACCCGCTCCAAGTTCCGGACTCCTTTCCCAAGTCAGTACTGGCGCCACCAGATTTCGCCTTGTTCCTCCACACCTCGGAGGCAAAACTGTAATACAGGCGAAGGCGGCTTCCCGCCGGGTCACCCGGAGAGGAGTTCCTCGCCCAGCTTCTTCGAGGAGGTCAACATCGGGGACCGGGACGGGGCTGCGCGAGAGATGGGGAGGGCCAAAAATCAGTGGGAAGCAACGGGCATCCCCTACCTCCTTGCCGCCCCCGGCTGCCCTCCCCTCCCCTCCCTTCCCCTCCCTGGATCCCGGCTACGGCCAGGAAAACCGACATACGCCAAAGTCCGCCAGCTCTCACCCGACCGGCCCGAGCCATGTCGGTGGCCGAAGCCACTCAGCTACTCGGTCCCTCGCGCACCCGCCGACCTCGCCAGAAAGCCTCGCCAGGAGCCGCCATCTTAAGCGCCTCGGGCTTCTGAAGCCCCGCCCCCTCGGCGCGTCACGGCGCGGCTCCCTCGTGCAGCTCCTCTGCGGCGGGGATTCCTCGTGCGAGCGGGCGCTGGTGGCTGGCCGTGCCTGAACCGGAGCTTTGTTGGTGAAGTTGTCACAATAGGAGCCTTGCGCGTCTCTCGAGTCGTGTTTCCTCTCTGTGGTAGTCTTGGGTACCTGAACTATGGTTTACTCATATCAGTGACCAGGATTCGCATAGTGTAGCGCGCTGGATCAGAGCGAAACCACAATCCAGAGCTGGAAAACGAGCTGAAGTCGCAAACTAACCGGCCACTTTTTAGCCTTTTTAGTTGATAACAGCTAAACAGAGAGAACAGTCTTTATTTTGGGGGGCCGGGGGGGGGGCGTTAGGAATGATGTAGCAGTTTATTCAATAAACTAGCATCTGGTTTAGCTAATTTGCCAAGATAAATAAAGTGGAGCTTAGTTAACGTTTGGATGGAGAGCATCAGACAACATCAGGCCTGAGGAAAATGGGAAGAGATTGGGGCAGTGGGACAGCTCCACACAGACTGTGAGTCTGAAAGATTTGCTCCCATGAAGGATGGGTCCATCTATGGAATCTAAATAGAATAGAATTCTTTATTGGCCAAGTGTGATTGGACACACAAGGAATTTGTCTTTGGTGCAGATGCTCTCAG
>JANHFT010005209.1:76303-97575 GCA_032467955.1 Pseudoxenodon macrops | reverse complement strand
GAATACCTGGTAGGCAGATTTCCCCCCCTATTTTCCTCCCCAAAAACTCAGGTGCGTCTTATACTCAGGTGTGTCTTTTACTCCGAAAAATACAGTATTTGCGACTTTTGACATGAAAAATCAATGGAGAACAAGATTTAATTAACTGTGTAACTAACTTAACAACGGCACTTAATAACAATGGATTTACTTAACAACTATGTCAGGAAAAGTATTGTGGCAAAATTGTTATTGAAAGGGGACAAAAAGTCCCCAGTACCCATAATGCAACACTCCTCCACAGATGTGCACGCACCCACCTGCCCATGCGCTGCACTGCTCATGCGCCCTCATTCAAAATTTGCTTGATAAAAATTGTGGAGGTACAAAGTTAACTGCAGGCTGCACGGCGCCCCCCACCCTCCACTTGAGCCTCACCATGCCTGCTGCCAGCCGAGCCGGGGAAGAAGCAAGTGACTGCACAGCCAGCAAATGCTGCCCCATGCGCCTGAGCAGGCTCCCAGCAGTTCTCACGTGCAGCCCCACCACCCCAGAAAAGCAGCAGTGGCTGCAGGGGGAAGGGCAACAGCTACGCACCAGCTCAGGCACATCTTGCCCTCCTCTCGGGCTTTCCTTGCGAGCCTTATCTTTTTATTTTCCTTTGCCGCTGCTGCTGCTTCCACGAGCACTTGCCTGCCCGCCCCGTGGTTGCCGCAAGGAGAGTGACAGCCGAAAGGCAGGCAGCCTTTTGGATCTCACTCTCCTTGTGGTAACCACGGGGCAGGCAGGCAGGCGCTCATGTGCTTGTGGAAGCAGCAGCGGCGGCGGCGAAGTCAGATAAAACGTTAGGGCGTGTGAGGGAAGCCCGAGAGGAGGGCGAGGTGCGCCTGAGCTGGTGGGTAGCTGTTGCCCTTCCCCCTGCAGCCACTGCTGCTTTCCTTTCTGTCCCATGTGGAGATGATTTGCTTGCCTGGGGTGAACCTGGCTCGAACTTGATTCATCCCGGCTGACACATGAGCAGTGCTGAGAAGCATTTATAGGAGCTCCGTAGGAGCATTGTAAAAGGAATGCAGACTCATTTGTTTGCAAACCCCCTCCCCAAATTTGTAGAGTCAAGGGCCAGAAGGGAATCGGGTCAAGCCCTGGAGGAGGGTGATGTGTGCATAAGTCGGCCGGTAGCTCTTGCCCTTCCCCCTGCAGCTGCTACTGCTTTTTTGGGGCAGTGGGGTTGCGCACGAGAACTGCTGGGAACCGACTGAGGAGCACAGGGCAGCATTTGGTGGCTGGGTGGCCACCTGCCCCACCTTCTGCTCCTTTCCCAGCTCGGCTCGACTGGCAGCAGGCACGCACCTGACTCATTTTAAAATGCAAACAAAACATAAGGGGTGAGGGCAGCCAAGCCAGCGCTCCCAAAACCTGGGGCGGGTGAGTGGGGAGGACAGCTGGGGTGGTCTCACCATAGTGGCCATAGTGGGCTTTGGCAGTGTGTCTCCCCACCTCGGGAGGGAGACTGACTGGAGACGTAGCTTTTAGGCTCCTTCCTACCGGGCCGCAGCAGTGCTGGGGGGAGGAGGAAGGCGGCAGCAGCACATCTCTGGCTCCGTTTTCAGGCCAGCTGCTGCCTCTCCTTCCCTTCCTGCTGAACTTACAAGCCACAAGAAGGCAAAGAGCCCATAGCCAGGGGCAGGGTTTCCACGAAAGTGTCCCGAAACCCAAGCAGGAAAAGCCTGCTGTTCCTCCCACCTTCACCCCGTCACCCCTGGCAGCAGCGGTTCTCGTGCTTCCCTGGCCAGGCTGGGGCTTCCCTGCCTCCCCACACAAGAGGACTTCTGGCGCAGCCCCCTCCCCCTCACACCTGGCGGTTGCGGTTCTCACAATGCCACTTCCCAAGCGGCTGCAGAAACAGCAAGCTGGGCTTTTTCTCCCACCCCACTGGAGGCTTGGGGCCAAGCTAGAAGCCCTCTCGGGCAGGGAGTTGGGAAGGCTATGACCTGGCCAGGCCTGCCTGCCTGCCTTTTGGATTTCGCCCTCCTTCTCTCCCCGCCACTCCAGGAAGGAAGCAGAGCTTCAAGCCTCTTTGCGGCCGTAGCGGCGAGCAATGGCTGGAAAGGGCTGGGAGGCTTGGCTTGGGCTCCTTTTCTCCTCCTCTCTCTCTCTCTCTGCACACAGGAGGAGCAGAGCATGTCATGGAGCCCTGCCCATGTGTCTGAGCTAGCATTCTCTTGCGCGTCCCATCTTCTTCTGCTCTACTTTTGCTGCTGCTGCTGCTGCTTCCATGAGCGCATGTGTGCCTGCTACTGGCCAGCTCGCTTGCCTGCCTGCCTCATGGTTGCCACAAGAAGAGCAAGATCCAAAAAGCAGGCGGGCGTGGCTATAGCCTTCCCTTCCTCCTTCATCTGCACTAGGTGCTCACCGGAGCCATTTGGATCTCACTCTCCTTGTGGCAACCGTGGTACAGGCAGGCAGGCGAGCTGACCAGGCACACGTGCACTTGTGGAAACAGCAGCAGCAGCAGCAGCAGCGAAGGCAGATAAGAAGATAGGGCTCGTGAGGGAAGCCCGAGAGGAGGGTGAGGTGCAGCTGAGCTGGGGCAGCGGAGCTGCGCACTAGGAACACTAGGAACCAATTCAGGCACACAGAGCAGCATTTGCTGGCTGGGTGGCTGCCTGCCCCGCTCGCTACTCCTTCCCCAGCTCAGCTCTTTGCACCTCCACCATTTTTATCGAGCTCCCCCGGCCCCCCAAAAAAACCCGGCCCCCAACAAACACCCCTTGTTTCAGCCAAAATGGAGTTTGCCTGTCACTCCCCCACAGACCGGTTGTTGGCATCCCAGCCCCTACCTCTGGCATGCCTTCATAGCTGCTCTGCTGGGTCCTTTCGGCTCTGGCTCCTGGAAACAGCTGACATTGCTTCATTTCGTCCCAGCTCTGACACTCGCTGCTCAGCAAACGCGCGCAGCTTTTGGAGGAGACTTTCCTCCAGAAGACTGAAAATCAGCTGGAGCTGGCATAGGGCAATGCCTCGCATGACCTTGGATATGGCTCCACGTGCCATCTGTGGCACGTGTGCCATAGGTTCGCCATCACAGCTATAAAGTATTGTACTTTCTGCTTTTTAGGAAGGGAGATGTCCTCTTCAGCCAAGTATTTTCAGAATGATCTACTTTAATAGATTTCCAATAGTTTGTATATGCCTTGCTTTTATTATTCACCTCTTTGATTGCATCGTGTGCTAAAAGTACATGCTAATAGTGTTACTGATGCTCTTACTACTTATGTTTCTACATCACTCTGTTTATTTAGGACCAAACCAAATGCCTGCATGTATATTAAATACACGTTTTCTCTGCTGTAAACTGGGAGTAGTAGGCTACAGATGTAAGGGGAGAAATTTGTCCGCTGCTCTTATTTTAATGTTATAGTGCACGTTTCCCACGACAATGACAATGTTCTGTCAAGAAACAGGATTACTGTTATTTTTGATTAGTGCATTTCTCTTATTTAAGAAGAATGGAATGGAATATTTAAGACAGTGGTGGACTGGATTATAATTTAAAGAGCAGAGTAACACTGATACTAGTAAATCTATCTGTGCATTAAAATTTGTTTCAAATCTCCCTGAAAAGGATTTTCTTAGTATTATAGTATGTTTAGTAGAAATAGTAGCATACTTGCTTGTATTAATTTCTTTGCTTTAAAAAAAAAGTTTCTTTAAACAAGGAAGCACATAACAATATTTAAGTAAACGAATAATAAATCTGCAAGGACTTAATAGTTACTAATAGTGGTAGACTAACTGGAGTAAGCATCTGCCCTGCAAAATTGAAATTATATTGGCTAGATATTTGCCTAAGAAATCTTTATAGCCTTTGACCAGACGATGGCACTCCAGGATACCTTTTGGTTACATAAGTGATTTTCACCACCACCCCTCCAAAAATGAAGGGAAATATATCCCAGGATAACTTGTAGGTTCCAATCTGGTCACTAGTTTTCTTTCCATTTGCTTCTTGCTTTTTCAAGATTTCCCCCCCTTCTCAATCATATGTATTACAAAGCACTGAAAAGTTATTGGCTTTATGGTTTCATTTTAAATAGGAAAAATGGTATAAACTTATTTGCATCATATTTAAAGATAAAACTCTAGTACTGTAATTAATTATATATAATGGCTCTGTTTACCCATATGAAAGGGAAAAATGTAAATAGCAAATAGAATGATAGAAACCGATATGGACTTGTAATAGAAGGGCAATGTGAAGCCCCATTGTGTGTATATCTGTGTTGTCTATATCTTTATATGTTTTGTATAAATAAACGTTTTTAATAAAAAAAAGAAAGGAAAAAATGAGAAAACCAGCAATATGTAGAAATTTTGGAAATAAGACATTCAGCAATTTGGGACTGGTAACAAAAGATGCAGAGCCTTTTTTATTTTCCTCTTGGAAAAACTCTGCAATGCTATTTCTTGAATTTCTTTTTTCAGTCCCTGCAACCAAGTCTAAATATAATTTTTCGGCTGTTTTTAAATCATTTTTAGATGACATTCAGATACTTGTTTTGCATCAATGCTATGTAATAACTCTGTTCATTTGAATGAAATGCATTTACAATATGTGAATAGTTGACTCAAAGCAATTGTCCCATTCACATAAACAGATCTTTTAAGCTTCTCTGCTTTTCTGCCCTGTTGTTGAATAAAATAATAAAGAAAAGATCCTATTGTTTTTTGTGTGTGTGAAGTCTAACTTAAAGGTATTTGCTGAACCAGGAGATTTCAGTAACTTTTTGCTGCTTAAGTAGCTTAGTACAATATCTATAAATAACCAATTGAAAGAACAGTATTTTGTGGAAGGGTGTGTTGAAGCTAGACTCTCTCTGATGTCTCAACAACAGGAGGCCCTTTCCCAGACATACAGCAAGACGTCTAGCCACAGATGCAATGGGGATGATGTAATTCAGAGGTGGGTTCCTACCGGTTCGGACCGGTTCTACCGAGAAGGTAGTAAGCCACTGGTGACATCATGGAGCCGGTTCTGATCCGTAGAAACTGCCATCTTTTTTTTCTTTTTTTGGGTGTGTGTGTGAATTTTTTTGGTTTTTTTCTTCTTCTGTACATGTGCAGAAGCTGAGTTTCTGGCATTGTGCATGCATCACCATCTTATTTTTGGCTTTTTTTGCATTTTTCAATTTTTTTTACTGCGGATGCGCGCACCCATACGGCAATGCCCATGTGGAGGCGCTCACGCAGAGGCGTCCACGCGGTGCAGGAGGCAGCGAACCGGAGGTGAGGTAAGTTAGAACCCATCCCTGGTATAATTAGTTAGAACTTTTTCCCTTCGACTATGCTGCCTGGCATGCTCACACAGCAAAGAGTTCAAGGTTTCTATTCAAACCCCTCCCCCCTCCCCAGCAGATTTCTAGGTAGAATCCATGTTGAGTGAGTCGTCATTTAACTCAGCACAGCAAGAGACGCTAGGTAGAAACCCAGTCTCAACAGAAGACAAACAGAGTCCAAAGTCAGGATCAGCTTGTAGATAACCTGCTTCCCCAATTATTAGGACTCTTGCCTCATTCCAATTCTTCACTACTATGCTTCAGCTGCCCCAAAAGCTGTCTTCTTATAATCTGTAAGGACGGGTTTTATATGTACTATGTTCAAACAAATGGGTAAAAATAATGTAAGGATATGAGTGGAAAAGTGCAACAGTATTTTGTTTATGCATGTAGTGACATTAGAGTTTTGTTCTGTTTTTGTTTCTGTAAGGTATGCAGCAGCTCAGGTGGCCTAGTGATTCCATGGCTCCTTTCCTAATCATTGTAATATTGGTAGAGGACAAGGCAATCACAGATCTTTTTCAAATGCTTTGCAAAATTAAGGATAGAAAGAGTGATGGTGTAGAAATGTCTTTAGAATTATTTTAATTTAAGGAATAAGTGGAGTAGAGAAAACTGGTGAAAGATTACTTAGCATTTTTGAATAAATAACTTCCTAGTTTGAATTCCAAGTGAATGCATCTGAACCTTTCTTTTCCCATAACAAAAAGCAACTAAGAAAATATTCTTGTTTAGCATTCATAGAAATGACTACGGCACCCAAACTGAAATCTTCAATAAAAATATGTCTCACTAGGCGTTCACTAGCTTGGCTTCAGAATGAAGAATGTCATGCTAATTTAGCTGGATGTTTGGGGGGGTTTAGTAGTGATTTGCTTTATTACTGTTATTTGCCTAGGGACTAACTGAATAAAATTTACTAATTCTCAATATGCTATTTCTTAAAACCATCACCGTACTATTTTCTCAAGAGATAATGATTTTGCTTTGTATGATGGTCCTTAGAAAATCTAACAAAATGTTTAAATCAAAACATTTAGGCTTGCAGCAGTGAAGGAGACAAACTTCACAGTTAAAGAAAGCAATAGTGTTTGTATAGTTTGGAAAAAAATGTGTTGGGTCTGTTGTTTGACTGCAGAGAAACACATAAAGAGGTGGTAAAAATGTCAAGGTCATAATGTTCATGAAAGCCTTTTGACCAGTTAGGAATTTTTATTAATTCTTTAAATGCAAATACCATGGGCACTGCGGACAAGTTCCATACCTCCTGCAGAGCAAAAGGTGGAAAATTACAATTAGCTTTTCAGAAGGGAATGTTACATACCAAGCACAAGAAGCCAAATTCTTTTTTTTTAAATCTATATACAAATGTATATATTAAATTGAGAACTCTGAGATTATCAATATTAGAATCATCTCGTTTTTACAGTGAAAGTAAGAGACTTCTGGGGCCAAGATGTTTTGCTCTTGATTCAGGGATGCTAAATAATTTCTTCACTTTTCATATATCAAAAGAGAAGAATACATATTTACCTGCTTTGACAATTTAATGTTATATGTATTCCTGGAATAATTATTGAGAAATAACAAGTTTTCTGAGAGATGTAGCGAAGATGGTTTTCTACAAGCCTTCATCTATTCAAAATACATATAAAATAGGAATGAAATGTGCTATTGTCTGAAAGTGATAACAGAAAGGGGGGAGGGAAACCTTTTTCCAAGTGGTTCTCCTCACAAATGTTTTTCTGGCTGCTGGGCTCATATAAGGGAACATTTCTGTACCTAATTGGCTGTCTCTAAATCTATCTCTAATCCTTTTGCTTAAAAAAACAGAAAATCTTGGCTTTCCAGAATGATGTTAAAACTTGGCTTTTCCCCAAATGTTAGAGCTAAGATGATAAGGGAGTGCAATACATGTATACATTTTAACATTTAACCATAATCCTAACAAAGCTAATAGGGCATACGAAATTCTTTTTCAAAATACTTGTTTCTGCCCCTTTTTTTCAAGTTAGGTGAATCTGTTAAAGCAAATTCCCTGGCATGAATCATACTGTCCTAAGAGTTAAATTGAAAATTTCCAGGTAATATGTAAGGCTGGAACACTGGATTATATGCAGTGTACGGTAATAATTAAATTCACGTAAGAAGCACTGTCAAGAGTGTCAGATAAATTCTAGCATTAAATCAAATCATAGCTTATCAAAATAAGTATTGATTATGAAATATATTTTCTGCCGGTACAAAAAAGCTACATTTAAAATCATAATATATATAAAATATATGCTTTATATAGGTATGCCAAAGTAATAATCTCCTTGATTACAATATGCAGTAGATAGTTTACATAGACACAAGCACATATACATTTTAATTTTTTGAACAATGATTATGTGAATTGGGAAGCTATTTATTTTCTGTTTTGCATTTTCTCTGCAAACCATTAAATTGCAAACAATTATTTTAAATTAAGAACTGCCTTGAGTGAATCAGAAAAGGTCTATATAAACAAACTATGAAAGAGTAAATCAGTGGCTATTAGAAACATGGGCTTTGGCTGACTTTCTCATATTTATTGAACAAATTGTTCTGTTTTTGCAGAGTTCTCCAAAAAGAATCAAGATGGAAATTATTACAATAAAATATTGGTAAAGGATAGGTGGATATACCAGAGGTGGGTTCCTACCGGTTCAGACCGATTCTACCGAGTAGGTAATAGGGCACTGGTGACGTCACGGAGCTGGTTCTGCTCCTTGGGCGCCTCCATCTTTTTTTTAAATTTTGTTTTGAAAAAAAAAGTTTTTTAATTTCTTTCGGGGGTTTTTCTTCTGCGCATGCGCAGAAGCTGAGTTTCTGGCACTGGGCATGCACTGCCATCTTGTTTTTGGCCTTTTTTTAATTTCTTGGGTTTTTTCTGCGCATGCGCGCGTCCATGAGGCACGCCCACGAGTTGTGGGAGGCAGTGAATCGGCAGTGAGGTAAGTTAGAACCCACCCCTGGTATATACCCTTTGACTCAGGACAAAGTGTAAGATAAATGGGAAACAAAGTAGGCAGGAGATGGTACTTTTTCTTGTTTGACATTGCAACAAGAGCATAACATTTCTGTCACAGTTAGTAGCATGCTCAGCTTCAGAATCATGGCATGCTAAATATTTTAATTTCTAATCTTTTGCTTTGTGCAGTAGATTACAGTGTACTAATATTTCAGTGTGTATTGAAGTTTTTCCATATATAGAATATTTCCAGAAACATTTGTCTACTTGTTTTTATTTCTATGGCTCCCCACCCCTCTCCCATTAATGTGGAACAGTCATAAATATTTTCTTACTGAATTGTGGGAAAGGACTTGTCCTTTCTGCAAGTTTAGATTTCAGAACTGAAGACAACCAATAAGAAAATATAGAAACTTTGAGTAGCGGCAAATATGGTTGCTCAGCTCTTCAGTGTGATTTTTAAAGTAGGGAGCAGTTCTAAAAAAATCACTTGACTGTATTTGATTGAATATCTAAAAATATAGGCTGCAGATTTGTTCCAAAACTATTGGTTATTTATGACAACCTTAGCTCTCCATTTAGATACTGTAATAGAACTACCAGTAGATGTAGTCCTTTGAAGTAATTATATTAAAATTCAACCTTCTTCATGTAATTTCCCACTGAAAAGGCACTTACGTACTTGCAAGACCGATATATGTAACCAAATTGATAAACATCTTTCACTTCATTGCAACCCAGAGAGGAGCAAACCAACCCTTCACGGAAGGAACAAGTTGCTGCAAATAATTTCTTACAGCTTTTTCTTTATTAAAATTTGAAAGATAATCTAAATAACTACAGAAGAGCAATTATTTGTAGAAACTGTGACACTATCCCTCATATATTACAGCTAATTTCAAGCAGGATCCTATGATGCTTGGCATTTAGTTCCACAATAGAAATAAGACTGCAATCGTGTATCCATGTATCTTGGAGTAAGCTCTGTGAGTCTCAGTAGGACTAATTTATCTGTTAATGGGTATATATTTGCATGTAACTATCATGTGTGGAAAGAACCTCATTTGTCTTAGTCCTAGTGACCAGTATTACAACTTGAATACACAGAAAATGTACTGGTTTTCAATTGTTTTACGTTTAAGATTTTGGCAGGTTATAATATTGCAAAAACATATCATGACAATTTTTAGAATTGTTGTAACATATTTATTATATACATAAAATAGAAAAACAACATCTAAAACAGTATCATTTTTAAGAATCCATAGGATCACAATAAAAAATAACAGATGAGCCATGGATGACTGTTTTATTTACCTTGTATGGTGCTTTTGCCTTTATTTTTTGTATGCTCATATAAATAGTGCTTGTTAGTGCTTTTGTTAACAGAACAGTGTAGATACCATTGATGAAGTTCTTGATATATAAAATATATGCAATTTTGGAAGAGTATATACACCATATGTAGAAACAGAAGATGACAATTTAAGAAAACAGTTTAAATCTAAATATTACAAAACTAGAAACTAAAGCCAGCATAATGCTAGGCAAATTCACCACATTTTTCATAAACTTCCTTTTTTATGTTTACTAATATCAAGCAAATCAACTGAAGTTGGTCACTGAAAATATATTCTTTTTCACAAGTTATCTTTTGTTTTTTTCTGAATGGCTTTTGCTATGTTACAAGGAGTACAATTATCCTAGTAGTTTTAGCAAGAGTCTGTCCCCTCATCCTTTCTCCTGTGCTGTCCCTATTCCCCAATATTAGATTGCTCATACTGGAAGGGGGCAGGTAATAAAGTGCTTTATACGTAAAATATTTGAAGTCAAATGCTAGTAAAGGTATAGATTCCATTTTCATTACTTGTTTTAAGTGCTCATGACTGCAACATCCCGCACAACCCCCAAAAGCCATTGATTTAACCAACTTAAGTCAGCATTCTTTTGTACTTCAATGGAGATCCTATGTACTGCTTTTATAAATGACTATTAATGTATTGGTCATTTCCATTTATATCTACAGAAACCTGAATATAAACCTAACCAAATTCCCCTTTATGATTGCAATACACTAATGTAGCATTCAGTTAATCTTGTTCATTACAACAGTACAAATAACAGCAATTACTTTATCCATCGCAAGTGTATATACATATTTCCAAATAAGAAAATGAAAGCTTCAATGTTTAAATTATCCATACATTTCTGTGTGGTTTAAATAAAACATTTAAATTGGATATTAAATCTAGATTGATCATGAGAACATTAAGGAAGTAATGACAAGGCAAATTCTGCCAATTCATTCTGCCAAATTTTACTTTTAAATATCTTGGTCCAGTCGAGAAAAAACCAGTGAGGAAATTCTGTTCACTAATTGCTTTGACCACACCAAACTGATGATTGTTGATAAAATGGAAATGCTAGAGCTGCAGGAATGCAGATGTGGATGTATACCTTATTACCTCACTTGTGAATTGTTACATTTAGTTCATACTTCTCATCCTATTGCATAGGAAAAGGGGGTTGTGTAAAAGAGCTCCAACTATTTCTGCAATCTGAAATGAGGTGTTTTGAGTCAAGGTGAATGGGCTATGAATTAAAGTTCTTTTTATACTACATTTGGCACTGTTCCCTCACATTCCAGTTTTAATCTCAGAGGTTGTTCATGAGGTTTACACATATGTTTTTATGCATAAACAAATGCCCTTTTCAGACACATTTTTTAAAAACCTGTAAGATCTTTTTCCCCAGAGCTGATTTCCACTGGTGAACAAAGCTTTTCATATTGACTATCAGCCTGCTTGTATGAACATCTTCATATCCAGCCACAAGATATTTCAATCCTGCCGATAAAATAGACACATGGTATATCTTAGTTAATTGTGTTTAACATATATTGGATAAATATTACTTATTATGAAAGATTTAAAAAAATTAATTACAAGAAAAGGAGAAATAATGTACATGACAGTACTGCTGTAAACTGTCCAGTCACTTCAGTGAAATAAGTTGTGTGGAAATTTAATAAATAAAATTAAAATAAAGTAGTTTTATATAGAATTTTCATCATGTTTATTGTAACAAATGCAATCCTTGATTGTCAATTAATCAATATATTTTTGTTATTGCTGTGTGCATGATATTGTCAAGATGATGTCAGTATTATTATAGCAATTGTCATTTACAAGAGATTGCATTTATATCTCCTTTAAATAAAATGTGTTTGTTTCATTAATTGTACAGCTTATATGAGATTTTCATTATATGAAAAAAGGCGTAACACTTTGTTAATTAAAGTAGCTATAGAGCAATTTTTGCTTCTCTAAAAAATTAAGTTACCTGCAATATTTTACAGGTTTAAGTTGAATTTTGCTGGGAAAATAATTGTGTAGAAGATCCACACTGATAAAAGTAGTTAGTACATATTATAATGGGTAAGCAGTGAAGGAATTGCTTAGTATTATATTAAACTGCTTTTAACAGTATAGGCAGTATGGCAGTTTCATTTTCAGAAGTGTCAAGCTTTTTTAGCCCATGGAACAAAATGAAATTTCTATAATATACAAATAGTGCAGTATCTTTTCAGCTATCTGTATGATTTATACAATCAATTATATATATATATAAACCTACCAGGATTAAGTATTGGGCAGGTACAACCTCGATTAGTCCATGATTCTGGGTAAAGAGTCCGTTTCCCTTGGACAATCTTCAGTTTTGTAGATTTCAGTACTTTCTGGATCATCACATTGACCTCAGCATGAGACCCTTTATCATGAGCAGACAAAATCTTTGCCTTTACCACTGTGGGAAGACAATTTCAGAAGGAAGAATATATCTTCTCTTTTTATTCCACTGGAATGGAATGAAACATAAATATTGACTAAAAACAATGTGCAGTGTAAATCTTTAATACAAGGGTTACAACTATAATGGAGCCTGCCCATCATGGTGGTCATGGGTTGAAAGGAAGCTGGGAGGACCCTAAGTGAATCACGTTAAATGAGCCCTAATCCCTGCTCTCTCCAATGCATTCATTAAATTAATCGGGATTGTTAAGTGTACATGGTGTACCTTAGGGTGGGGAAGACCATGGGTGGCCTAATGAAGGAACAAAACCACCTGCCTCTGGCATCCCAAGGCCTCCTCCCACCCAATGAGATACCTCATGCTCTGCTTCCCACAATTTGTGGTCCTCACAGCTGTTTGGGACTTCTCCACACCCTGTCACTGATTTGGTCACTTTTTAAAGATCTCCAATGTGCAGATGTCAGAGTAGGAAAGAAAGAAAAGTGGCCAACTTTTTCTCAGACACTGGCAAAGCTGTTTTCCTTGTGTCACTAAACGGTAGCCTTCTCTCCCCCTTGGAAATAATGGTGTGGGAGGAAGACATGCACTAATGGCAAATCTTACCTTCCTACATGCTTTCTTTCAGCGAACGTATGCAGCCAATGAGAATGTAAGTATGTATGTAGGTGGGATTTGCCATTGGCTGCATGTGTTCACTGGGAGGAGGTAAGCATATAGGAAGGTGAGATTTGCCATTGGCTACATGCTTCCCCTTCCCACCATTCTTTCCAGGGGTGAGAGAAGGCTAGCATTTGGTGACAAAAGGCTACTATAAGACTAATGGTGGAGAGAAGGAAAGGCTAGCATCTAGCAAAACCAGCTTTGCCAGAGTTTGAGAAAAAGATGGCTGCTTTTAAGCCATGTGGCCCAGCAATGGAGCGGCCTGTCCTCCTTTCTTACCCCAACATTCTGAGCTCTGGAGATATTTGAAAGGTAAATGAGAGATCATTGACAGGGCTGGGGAGGAGCATGTGTAAAGAAGGCCCAGCGCCTGTGGGGACCTTGCGGAACAGGATGGGGGAGGAATGGGGGGTCTATCATAAGGGTGAATGACTGCAGGGGTGCTGAAACACGCGCAACTTTGGGACCAGGTTGTAAATACCCTTGGGGGGAGTCTATTGTAATTGTGAACCATGATAAAGTGATCTGTCGTAATTTGAGGACTACATTGTATACCTGATTTGTTCTATGACCTGATTGCAAAGAATTATATATTATTGTTTATCTCTGTTTAGAATACCATGAGCTCTAGTTTATTCATAATTTTAGGTTTTTGCACACACACAAAAAATATGATGATTTTCCACAATATTATTATAAAACAAGTTGATTTCTTACAAAAGAGATAATTCAGACATTTAAACTTATCTTTATAAATTGCTTGCCCCACTAAAACATGAGTAGTGTTAAAGTTAGAAACCTAGAAATAGTTCTGTCATCACAAACAACCGCCAGAACTAAAGTGATATACATTAGGGAAGAATAGAATTGATACCATACATCAAATTATACTTTTTTCATGGAACATGTCTTATTAATAGGACACATACCAATAATAAAACATATAATCTGTTGAAAAGACTATAACTAGCATTCGAAATATGTTGATAGCTTTCACAGTTTATTAAAACGAAATTACCAAATCAAAGGGTATAATGTAGCCTAGCAGTTGAAAAATGTATTGTCCTCATAAAACAATTTTCCATTTTGAATTATGTTGCCTGCATAATTAGTACATCATTTCACAATAATAACCAGTTCTGCTAATATTAGGAATAGTCCCATTCATACATGCTATTATGTGTATTTTTTCCTGGTATTTTAACATATTTACTGCTGATATCCGCACCAATATGGGGACAGGATTTATACTGAAGATAGGATCTGCTGGTAGGAGCAGAGGAAAATCTGAAATCTGCATTTTTTAAAAATTGTCAAAATAATATCTTCTTTGCAGGGGTTGGTTCTACTTACTTTCCCTATCAGTTCGGGGTCACATCGGAATACCTATGTTGCTAAACTTGCCTGTGCATGCGCAGGAGGCTTTGCGCATGCACAGAGGGTTATTTTCAAGTAATTTTTGCTCCGGTGGACAAATTTCAAGCTGGAGGACCGGTTCGGGGGCATGTCAGGCTGGCTCTTGCTGCCGGTTCGGCAAGCGGGGGAAATTCTCACTACCAGTTCTAGCGAATCAGTCTGAACCCACCACTGCTTCTTTATCAAAATAGGATTTGCTGCTGATGGTATATTGTGTGGACCTAACACATCATAAGATTCTTCTCTATTCCATTTTAACAATGCAGCAGAGAGCAGCTTGCAGTTTTTTAACCAGTTCTTGCTGCCGGTTTTGCTTATTCTTTGCTTTGTCTGAACATCCAGTAAAAAAGAAAATATTGTGAAATCAAGTATAGATTATTTTTATTGCTGTTGCGCTTGTTCAGAATGCTCCTTGGTAGCTATAATTAGATGCATGTTATTTGCCTTGAAGCAATTTACAGTAAAAATTAGGGACTGTAGAGCTTATTCTTATTGATTTCTCCTCAGGCTACTTTTCAATTTAGTCCAGATTAAGAGAAGAAGAAATCCATGTGTTGCTTCCTTAAAGTAAGACATATATAGTTGGAACCAATGCCTTTTCCTATCTGAAAGAAGCAAACTGTTTCTTCAAGCTAAGACCAACCCTACCCTATAAAGATTCACAACAAAGGTATTTAAATCATGGTAGAAGTCAAGATACCTTCTTACCTATCCAGTATAAAATAGGTTCTATTTATTTTTGTAATCATGTTTGTAGGATTAAAGAATTTGAAATGAATAAATGTCTGCTAAGGAATCTTCTGCAATAAAAAAAAATGTACTTGAATCCTGCTACAGTTGCCAACTGATTTCTTGTAATATCTCTGTCCTTAACACTTGTCTGATTTCATTTCCATGTCAGGAAAATTTTTGTCCAATTAACTGCTGGGCTGATGCAACAGTTAAAAGCACTGAAAACTTGCCAAGAAAAACCTGATAATTTTTGCACTTTCCGGTCTATAGAACAATCAAAATGGCACATTAATAACTTCTTAATATCAGGATATACCACCTGCACAACCATAAATAAAAAGAAATAGAATTTACATATTGAAAAGTGTTTATAATTTACTCTGTTTATTAGAAATGAGTACATCTAGTGCTTAGAAACAACAAGATGGTAAAGTTATGTTATATTGTTTCAGATTCATGTAATTAAATGTGCACCATATTTTTAACTAATTTCTATAACTGTTCAGCCATACAGGAAACATGAATTTGAAAGTTTCCTTTTGCCTCATCATAAATGCAGCATTCAGCCTAAGTGCAAAGGAACTTTTAGCTCTGAGAAAAAGAAACCTGTAATATACAGTTCAGAAGCTGCCTGTGTCCTCTGCTTAGAAAATAATATTATAAGCATAGAGTCAGCTGCAAAGTGAGGATGCATTGGTATTAAAAGAAAAAAATGAACCATTTTTGGAAACATGCTTCTTGGTGCTAGACTACCAAACAAACACTGAGGGGAAATGGGCATAACTGATACATTGCTCACTAAAGATAGAGAAGCAGCACCATGTGAATTATGCTGTGGTTCTAAACTAAATGTTAAGCACATTAGAGTGCTTGTATCTAAAGTATATGTTCAGGTTCCTAAAATAATAGAACATCATCTATTTTAGATAATTAAAAAGACAGCATATTAACTAGCCAATTAATGAGCTGGACTGCAAAGAGTAAAGAACCATTACTCTATTAAATTATATAATATGGAAAGATAAAAACCAAATACTAATGGGTTGGATGCCATGAATTAATTCAGACATCTCACTAAAAGAAAGAAATGCCGAACCTAAATAATTAGAGCTACATGTAGCTGCTGCCCCAAAATCAATAGTGGGATTCAAATAATTTAACAACTGGTTTGCCCAGGGTCAGGTTGGCTGTCGTGGGAGGCATGGCCTATTCCTGTCCTCCAGCTCCACTGCACATGTGGGATGAGTCTTCTGCGATGGACAGCCTGACCCTGGCCAAGCCAGTTGTTAAATTACACACATTAGCTGTCAAAATGGATACAGGGCACTGCACTGCAATGGAGAAAAGGGAAATGGAGCAGCAGGCATGAGGGAAGGAGGAGGAGCAGGGAGAAGAAAGAGGGAAAGTGGCCTCCTTCCCTCGTGCTGGCCAATCCGTTGCCCATTTCTCCATTGCAGTGCAGCACCGCACAACAGAGCATTCCCCACCCACCACCACCCAGATGCACTCTCTTCCCCTAAGCCAGTGATGGCGAACCTATGGCACGCATGCCACAGGTGGCACACGAAGCCATTTCTGAGGGCACGTGAGGTGCTGCCCTGTCAGCTCCAGTGCGCTCGTGCGCACTGGCCAGCTGATTTTTGGCCTTGATTTTCGTCCATTTTTTCACCCTCTGGAGGCTTCAGGACGCTTCCCTGAAGCCTCCGGAGGGTAAAAACGGCCCAACAAGCAAAATGGAAGTACATTCCATAACTTCCAGTTTGTCCATAGGGCCGTTTTTCCCTTTCCGGAGGCTTCCCTGAAGCCTCCGGAGGGTGAAAAATAGCATAAAGGGCAAAACGGAAGTCGCGTTGCGCCGTTTTTCACCCTCTGAAGGGTGAAAAATGGCTCTTTGGGGGGGCGCACACGCGCGGTATGCATGGGGGGTTGTGTGCCGGCACATGCGTGCACACTACCATTTTTGGCATGCAAGAAGAAAAAGGTTAGCCATCGCTGCTCTAAGCATTTCTTTGCCTACCTGATTTCCAGGTCCATCGCGTTTCTCCATCGCATTTCTCCCCAACATGTGCAGGGAAACAAGTTTGTGGGACTAAAAAAAAAGTTCAATCAATTCCAACTTCGCGAGATCTTTTTTTCCACGAGAAGTTGGAATTGATTGATTGAACTTTTTTTTTTAGTCCCAGAAACCTTTTCCCCCCTGCATACGACGGCAAGAAACGGAACGGAGAAAAGTGATGGACCTGGAAAACAGGTAGGCAAAGAAATACTTGAGTGAAGCGAGGGCATCTGGGTGCCAGGCACTGAAACAGGCCGTCCCTCTCCAGCAGTTGCCCAGGCCCACTGGAGGGAAGGCTGGCACTTAATCACGGCAGCATTCCAGCTCTGATCAGGAAGGGGCAGCTGGCATGGGTACTGCAGGCAGGATGCCTGCTCACTTCAGCACCCTCCCTAACGATCTGCACTCTGCTGGTGCTTTGGCCAGAAAGTAAAAGACAGGAAACCTCCTTATGGCAGAACACTAGCAGAGTGCTAGATGCTGAAGTAGAAAAATGAGTATGACAAGAAAGAAGAGATCGTGAAACGTATGGGTGTATATGTATGTATTTTGACTCACCATATGTATATTTCATGGCACAAAAGATCTTAAAATTTTGCAGAACTTGGTCTTTACATTCACACTTGCCTGTGAAAACACCAAAACACCATGAATCACCAACACTTCTAACTGCTATTACATCACATTACAAACCCCAAATGAAAGGTATGGTTGCCCATATTCGCTGAAGTGAACTTGGAAGGAAAGTATTATATATAAGAATATACAATACTTAATACATTGTAATTTGGAAGGATATATTTCTTTCAAGAAATTGATTATTTTTGCATGAAACACTGTTTGTGTATCATGATGAGACTGCAAGTCCTGGATTGCTCAGAATATTTGAAGAAGCTCTTAATAGGCTACCAATGGGGAACATTTTGAAGGAGGTTAATTTTGAGATTAATATTTCTGAAATTCTAGCTATGTATTGGATCAAATTGCCCACAAATACTAATTGCAGTGGAAAGATTGTGAGAGGGGGTAGGTCTCCATATCCTGTTGTGTCAGAGGCATCTGGATGACTATTATGAGAAATAAAATGCTGAAATAAGAAATAACTCTTGGCCTAATCCTGCAGGACTTTTCTTGAATTCTTGTGGCTTTCTCCCCAGGTTTCCAAGTGTTCCTTGTTTGTTTCATAAAAGAAATGGAAAACTTCAGAATATATTTTACCACTACCAATAATTCTCAAATTTCTTCAGGAAAAGAAACTTATGATAGCCTAATTCAGACTAAATCTTCTGACAGTACTTAGTTTCTCTGTGTGGCGTTCTTAATCATTCTAACAATAATTTCTCCCTTCAGTTAGATGCACTAGAAAGAATATAAAAAGGAAAGAACTTTATATTTTTGCCCAATCCAACAATATAAATATTAATAAATATTTTGCCAGTGTGAAATCACAAGGGGTAGCTTACACAATCCTGCAGGTGACGGTTTTAATGAGATAGTCTTTCTTTTGATATACCAAGCTAAAACCTTAGAAGGAATTAATTTGAGGGGAAAGGGGGGGGGAGAAGCTAACATTGATACACATAAAAGTCTAAAATCAATAATGTAATCCTAACAACATTAGTAATTTATTTGCATAAAAATTTGGGTTTTAGCACACAGTTAACGTTCATTCCAGAAACAATGATTGGACAAAGTTCATCAGGGCCAGGAAGGAAAATGTGTCCCTCAGAAAAGCAGCATCTTGCCTACCCATGCTCTAGTTCTTGCTCAGTTTATTCTTCATTTTCTGGCTTTTTGAAACATAGGCCCAGAAATCTGGATAATTAAAATCACTTCATCAGAATAAAAACAGAACAATTGTTTTTATATGGTTCAAGATGAAATCTTGTTTCATTTACTGAAGATTTTGTCTTTTATTTGTGACCTTCTGATGTTTTTTCCCGTCATTTCTCAAAATCAACGTTTCACTGATTATTAATCAGTAAGATTATCCTCCTAATGAGATGACTAGCAGGCCTGCCAACACATTCTTACCTGAATGTCGAAGAGCAGAGTATCCTTGTTCTTCTTCCCACTCCCAAGCTACTTCACTCTTGTTACGTGCAGCATAGAGACCAGGGATTTCATGGTACCACTCTATGTCTGCATTGCTAAAAAAGTAATAATATGAAATATTTCTTATGAAATCAGTTCCGTTCAGTTCAAGTATTATTATAGAGAACTGTCTTCATAAGATTTAGGGTATCAGAAATAAGTTAAAAAATAATCATATTAATAATTTATATGTCATATTCTTAATCAGCATTGTTGCTTTCTACTTGTTTATTTTAAAACCAACTAGAGACCTGGACTCATTTAATTTCCTCATCAAATATTCTAAGTTGTTTTTTGAAGAAATATAACCCAATCATCAGCAAAAGCCCTCAGTTTTTTAAACGTCCTTCTTAATATTTATACCTCTTATTTTTCCATCTTGTTTGATATCTATTCAAAACTTCGATCACCAAGATAAACAGCAAAGGTGACAAAGGACATCCTTGTCTCGTACCCTTTCAGATTTCACATGTTAGTTAAGTCACATTAATAACTGTGATGTATAAACAGCTTTGACCCACTTGAATAAAATTCCCACCAAAGTCCATTTCTTCCAGGACTTTAAATATAACAACCCAATTTAAGTTGTCAAAGGCTTTTTAAATATAATCATGAAAAAACATTAATTTCCCTTAAAAATTGTTCAGATGACAATTGTTCCAAGCATAACCTCAAGAGATTTATCAGGTCTCAACTTTCTCTAATCCAACATATACAGAGCAGTGCAGTATATACTTGGGGGACATGCCATGCAGTGGTGGGATTCATTTTTTTTTACTGCCGGTTCTGTGGGTATGGCTTGGGTGTTGCATGGCATGGCAGGCATGGTGGGCATGGCAGGGGAAGGATACTGCAAAATACCCATTTCCTCCCGATCAGCTGGGACTCAGGAAGCAGAGAATATATCGGGGCGGGGCCATTCAGAGGTAGTATTTATTGGTTCTCCAAACTACTCAAAATTTCCACTATCGGTTCTCCAGAACTGGTCAGAACCTGCTCAATATCACTTCTGATGCCATGCATTCACTGATCTACCTTTTGGACCAATGATTCTATGTATAGTTTAATACATTTAGCTCAGAGGTGGGTTCCTACTGGTTCTATCCGGTTCTATAGAGTAGGTAGTAACTCCGCGGTGACGTCACGGAGCCGGTTCTGTCGGTTCTCCGTGGGCGTCACCATCTTGGATTTTGCTTCTGCGCATGCACAGAAGCTAGTTTTGGACTGCTGTTTGTAAATTCCTGTCCCTATTATAAAGCAACTTATCATACGTTTTTCTACTCACCTGTTCATGCAGTCTCCATTGATTGAATCACAATTTCCTGCACAGTCACATGGTCGACAGCCATAATGTCCAAATCCCCAGTATCCTACCATACATCTATCACACTGAGGACCAGACACTCCAGGTTTGCAGGGACAATCACCATTGCTAGGGTCACAGAAAGTGCTGTTGCTAAAAGGAAGCATGGCTGATCCAATGGGGTTGCAAGAGCACACTGCAATATCAGAACATGTATATGAGGGACTGCTTTTCATATTCAATAGAAATGACAGCTTTCTTTCTTTCCGTATTGTTCCTCTTGGTTATTTTTTTCCTGAATATTTAATTTAGTTATAATATCTAGGGGAAATATTCCTCTAGAGTTTTCCAAATTTTCCTCTAAAGTTTCTCCTGAAAATTATGCCTATGCCTATCTCTTATCAAATATATGAGTTTACTGCTAAATACGAAACAATATAGAGAGAGGGGTCATTAGATTCAAGAAGACATGTATAAATTAGGTATATGAAATAATGCACACATTATAGAGCAAGGGCTTTATTCCCATATGAGCTCATGTAATAGAATTCAGTTTATCTATAACACTAGAAATAAACATTTGAGGAAACGGCCAATATGTAGAAAAACATTTTATTTTCCATTCCTCTAATATCTCTGCTCATTACATTGGTTTATATATTTCTGTTAACTAGAACTTCATGCTTTAAATGTGTCTTTGATTCCATCATTTCTGATTTGACTGTAACGGTGATGGCGAATGTATGGCACGCGTGCCACAGGTGGCACGCAGAGCCATTTCTGAAGGCACACGAGGCGTTGCCCTGTCAGAAAATCAAGTTGGCCTTGATTTTCAGCTGTTTTTCACCCTCCAAAGTCTTCAGGACACTTCCCTGAAGCCTCCGGAGT
>JANHFT010005209.1:58879-71927 GCA_032467955.1 Pseudoxenodon macrops | reverse complement strand
GAAGGGGCCAGGCAAGGCACCCCTTGACGTGAGTGACATTGAGTTGGTCACGCCCATCCAGTCACATGATCATCAAGACACGCCCACAAAATAAGCCACGCCCACAGAGCTGGTAGTAAAATAAAATAGAACCCACCCCTGGAGCATATACTATATATATAGTTTGAAAAAATACCTTGTACCTTCAGAGAGAGAAATTAAATCCTTTTCAATTTACCCAAAAGAAGGGCTTTTCTCCCCCCCCAAATAAATGAAACAAACCCCATGAAGATTTATTATGCATCTTATCAGCAAACAGTGGGATTTATTAAAGAAGCAATAATTTTCTAGGCTTTACTTATCCAGCACCAACATTAAAAATGCTGTGTAGATTATCTTTTCATATCTAAGGCTCAGCTATTGTTAAAGTCACTCTTCTGAGAGCTGTACAGCATGTACTTAGTGAAAAGATTCCTGGAAGAGGGAAAGTCAAACTATGTGGCTCATTTTGGGAAGGGTGAGTTTTTAGGGATGTATAAAAGCTTTGTTAAACTTTACAGGGTCTTCTTGATAGTCCTATTTTGCCTTTTATTCTGGGGGGTGGGAAAGGGAGGCACAAAATTAATGTTGGGGTTGCATGTAGATCATGGGCTATCCCATTTAGTTAAAAAAAATAAACTACATACATACACATGCACTCTTCAAACTTTGCTATTCTTTTGTTAAGGATGGCCAAAAACAAAAAAAGAAAGTCAGTTTGGGGTAGTGGTTGGGGCGCCAGGCTAGAAATTGAGAGATCGTGAGTTCTAGTCCTACTTTAGGCATGAAAGCCAACTGGGTGACCTTGGACCAGTCTCTCGCTCTCTCTCTCTCTCTCTCTCTCTCTCTCTCTCTCTCTCTCTCCCAGCCCAACTCACCTCACAGAGTTGTTGTTCCAGGGAAAATAGGAGGAGGAAGAAGTATTAAGTATGTTTGCTGCCATGAAGTATGTATAACAGTAATAAAGGCAAAATACCAATAAATAAAATAACCAGAGAAAGAAAAAGAAGAGGGTGGTAGGGACATAATGCTGCAAAATAACAGTAGCAGGGTTTGCTGAGATCTGTTAACAGTTAAAACATCGTGGTCCTACTTAATTAGAGACCGCTAAATATAATTCCATGGAAACGTTCACTAGTTTTATTACTAAATATATCAGTAAATATACTTTTAAAATTACCTTTAAAAAGTCATGGCATGAGTGACTACACAATTAATTAATTCTTGAGGGGTCTTTGGTGCTCTCTGAGCTTGGTTGTTTTCCTGGAGACGTTTCATTACCCAAACTGAGTAACATCATCAGTGCGGTGTCTAGCAACCTGCATAACTAGTCACGAAGACTAATATTTGAATGAGTATCTGAAAGGAGGAGCCAAATTTAGATTGGATAGTTACCACATGTGTTTTGGAGATGAAAACAACTACCAGTTACAATTATCAACACAAAAGTTGGTAGTGTTCGTAATCCATGTTTTATGGGTTTATTTCCCCTAATGGGGAACTACTTCAGGCATGCCCAGAGGTCAGCACCATTTATTTTGTTTTCACTGGCTATGTCTCGGGGAAACTGTGGGGGCAGATGAGAGGTAGAGATAGATGATCTAGACTTTTGGTCCAGAAGTCTAAAGCTTCCAACAGATTTCAGAAGACTCTGGGTTTGAGTGGTTGGTGGTCCTGTCAATGATTTTGAAAATGAAGGTTACCAGATCAATTGATACTCCCAGTGGTACAGAACCCATTCATCCTCTTGCTATGCATCATAATTATGGTCAATGCAGCAGGCTGATAGACGATTAGTCACAGCAGGAAGAAAACGAATCTCAAAATGAACGAAACAGTGGTAAGAATTCATTATTAAGCCAACTTGATTTGGTGATGAAGACAGAAAGCTTTTTTTTTTCTCCTGCACCCCTGTTCTCAGTGTCCCCCAGCACAGTTTTTGCAAATGATTTTGTGGCCTTTTGGGATCCAATCCCATTTACAGATCACATAGAATCCTTGGCAGCTCATGATGATATATTGAGTAGGCACTTTGAGGCAAAATCAATCAAATTAATAATGATTAACACTCTTCACTTTTAGCAATTCAGGCAACTAAATGTCCAGGACTTGCTCTAGCCAGTTTATTTTGGGATTTTGGTTTTTAAGGGTTATGCAAATAAGATGTTTGGGGGAAGTTTGTTAAATTATATATTAGCTTGCTCCTTATGGGTTATTACATCTAATGGGAAAGGGTTACTTAAATAGATCCAGACTCATTAAAATGGGCAGAGATGAGGGAATGTGTTAGTTAGAAGTTTCCAATGACTTTTGGTACCATTAATTATCTCAGTGGGACTCTGTTCATATTTGGATGGCCATCTATAGCAGGGTAATTTCTACCTGACCTCATGGTATCTGAGCTGAGGATTCCTCTAGTTTCCCTTTTATCCCTCACACTATCCTGTATCTATATGAAACCACAGGTGACATTATTCAGATTGTTCAAGATGGCTGGCACACACCCTAAAGGTTTGTACTTTGGAGGTGAAGGGGCTTCTGGAGATTAAATACTTTTCACTAGATTAGGTTGGCATATTTCTTGTGGCCCTATTTAGACAGAGATAATCTCACAATAGTCAATTATATTACTGAAATTACTGAAATGTATTATACCCAGATCTGCCTTGGAGAATAGTTCAGAAATGACTAATATGAAATATGGATATAGGAGATGACCAGGCTGAGCCTGAGGGAGGGGTCAAACACATCGTTAATCATGAGTCCCTTCATGCCCCATGAGATCTAAGTTCAGCCCACCTTGAATTCCTTTCTATTCTTAACTCCTGCTAATTTCCCTTGACTGTTAGTAGTTCAGATTCTTGCAGAGAGCTTAAGCTTGAAATAAATCTTTATACCCATTTGAACTGCCTGAATTTCCTGATTTCCCTAGCACTTGATAGCTGCAATAATGATTTTACTAGAATTAAATAATTGCACTTCTGTTCTTTATGATCTTCACTGGCTCCCAGTTCATTTCCAATCCCAGTTCAAGGTTTTAAACTATAAACATGTTCATAGCTTTGGGCCATACATGTTTGTGCTCATATCTTACAGTGGAGGTCCACTCTGGGTGTCTTCTCATGGAGAAACAAGGAATAACTTTTTCAATGGTTGTCCCCCAATTCCCTCTCTGATGTGGTATGCCTGCTCCCTTGTCACCATCAGGCATTTCATTCTCCCAGACCTTTCAATAATATTGCTGTGATTTTAAAACGTCAGTATCTGCTTTTTCATTATTATTATTATTATTGTTCTGCTCTTTTATAATTTAGCATATGATGAGAACATGACAAAAGAAAAGTAACTGTGCACACACAATAGGGAGCAATTGTTGCCTGCGTCCATAGCATTCCTTAAACCAATGTTTTTCAACCTTGGCAGCTTGAAGATGTCTGGACTTCTACTCCCAGAATTCTATGCTGGCTGGGGAATTCTGGGAGTCGAAGTCCAGACATCTTCAAGTCACCAAGGTTGAGACTGCCTTAAACTATATGTTCTCCCTGGGTGGTGCTAATTAGGTAAAAATGACCAGATGTTACCACACTGTCCTCTTGGGCCTCACTGTCATGACAAACAGAAGTGCTCTGCTCTTTTATTCTGTATTACGTTACAAAATATGTTGACATTTGTTTTTGTTTTCTTAAATTATGGTTTTAATTGCTGGTTTTAATTATATTAAATGGGAAACAGTATAGAAGTACTTTAAATAATAAACTAGCCCACAGCCCAGGGAATCCAATCACATCCAAATGAAGTTTACTGAAAACTGCAGTAGTTGTTGAACCAGCTTCTAACCAACAATTGCTTAGAAAACATCGCAGCAAATGCAATGCATTTCTCCCAAAGTCTGCAGAAATTCTGACCAGAGATAGCTATGGGGAGCTATCCACAGTGAGGGAGTTGTTGCATACTTAGAGGTGTGCCATGCAAAAAGCAATTGCTTCACAGTTTGCATACCACAGCAACTAGCCTTAAGGCTGATTTTCTAATTGATGTTCTTTTACGGGCTCTGTAACAAATCTGCCTAGAATAATTTAAGTGTTTGTACTATTTAATGTTTTCAAAAGCAACCATCCTTAAAAGCAGGACTGGGAAGAGGGGGGAGAGAAAACAACAAAATAAGAAGTATGTGCAAGGTAAGTACCAGTACAATGCAACCTTTCCTAATCTTGAATTTTCTCTGTATTTGGATTTCAGTTCCCATCAACTCTAGATAACACTAACATCCAATATAACTGGAAGGAGATTTGAGACAACAAGATCCTAATATACTTCAAACCTCACATAAATCAGCTTCCTTCCTACCACTATCTATAATGTGGGAATAGTACTATGAACCCTTTCGTCTAAGTGTTGTAAGTAATATATATGAAGCACTTTAGAAAGCTAAGCCAAATATTTCTGACTCAGAGATTGAGTGAAAGTTAATATACTCCAGTTTCTTGGAAAGTTCAAACTTTTTCACAAAAGATGTGAACATAGGAAGATAAGAGTTACAAAAGAATGATATAAAAAGTAGAGGTCAGTGACAGAGAATCTACATAAAAGTTCATGGATACTTTACCGATAATTACAAATTGGGAATCAGCTCTCCAGAAAGGAGAACTGTGTTCACATGAACATAAGACAATGTCATTAAATGTTTTAGAGAGTTTATTGGGGAAGGCACATTTTGAGGAAGAAATACCGTATATACAATTGTATTTTGAACTTTTCAACAGTTCTTGATTTTGATTACTATGGCACAAAAGGTTGAAATCAGGCCCAATATTTACACTGAGAGCCATGGGGCATTTTGGCTATACCATACTTTACTCACAACCCATATTGATCTTTCTCAACTATATGGATTGAAACACTCTCTTCATGTTATAAAAAAAATACTCTGTCCTCCAGCAAGAGCAAACGGTACTGATCAGCTTCCAAATTATGCTACGTGATCCAAAATGCTAAGAACAGAGCTAAGGTTTTTGTGATACAAATCTTTCTTCCAGAATGAGTGGCAAAAAAACCAAACCTGCAGTCTTCTATGAACTGTTCAGACCTCCCAAAAGGTCAAGGCAGTGCAAATAAAATTGATATGATCTCTGGAGTCACTCTGTTCTACAGCAAAAATGGATATTGTCCTTTACAAGTCCTATAAAAAGCTCTGAAGTCTCTGGAAGCCTTGTGCTGCAACTGTATTCCAGCCACATTTCATAAAATGAGTGTATCTTTAGCAATAGCCTCTATTCTGACCTCATCCCAATGCCAGACTTTCTTAAACCACAGTTCACTGAACATGCCATAGCGGCCTTGCTTGTACACAGTAGAGCCTTCTGGGTGTGTTCAACAAAAGTTTCATAAAAATGGCTGGAGTGGAAAATTGAACATGTTGAGAAAATGTTGAGAAAGAAATAAAGGTATCAGCTATTACTATGAGGCTTCTTATTATTGAATAAGCCCCGTCTATCTAATTAAATTAAGCATGGACAAACTTAGTGAAATTAGTGAATAATCAAATATTATGTTTGGGATGCGTGAAATAGCCTTGCAAAATATGACCTTAAAAGTAAATATCAAAATTTCCAATAATAATAATAATAAAAGTTCTTATTACCTCCATTGTATTAAATTGTTGGATACAGAAGATTATAGAACAGTAAAATGCAACAAATGAATCCATCAATTGCCTTTGATTAAATGCTTCAGGCATAAAGTGTTTGTGGCCTGTTTTATCCTGTCTCAAAATAATTCTTCTGTATTCTGTTTTGCCTGCATCTCTAAGGCCATTTCCAGAGCCTGTTTCAGTTACTTCACATTATTAGCATCCGGTAATACTTATCCAAATACTATTTCAGGATAACATACAATTTGGATTAGGCCTGCATTCCTATTCTGACATTAATCTTAGTTATTTTAAATTCCTGCTGAATCCTCAGGTTTTGAAATGATTAGTTTGAAGGACATGCTGGATGAAATTCAGTGTGAATAAGCCAATTTACTGAAATGTTTCCAAGGAAGAGCTCGTAGACGTCCTCTTTCCTCCAGTTCAACATACCGCCTAAAACAAATAACTTTCAAAACGTAAATAACAGTGGAAGCCACAAGCATTATGTGTTGTGGGCCAACTCTCCCCAAAGATCACAAGTATTGGAGTTCTTAATGGTCCTGGCTTCCCCCATCATTGGGAATTAAACTTCTTTCTCCTTCAAAACTATGTGGAGCGTTTTCTTATGAATTTATAAAATGAAAAACAAACACAGAGTTAACAGAAGAAATTCAGAGCACAGCTGAAAACTCTTGTTAAAGATGAGACAAATTAACCTTCTCCTGGAATTTATTTGTTCTTCCATTAATTGGTAAAAATGACTTTAATAAAAAAAAAGATGTAGTGATACCAACTCTTATCTCTCCAATTCCAAATTAAATTGAATTTAATGTCCCTTTAAAACTCCAAATGAATTTGTATCTATATGTATGCCCTATATATGCCAGCTTTAGAAGCATGTAAAGCGAACAGAATTGTTCTAGTTTTGGACTAGTAAACCATACCGTGTTTCACCGAAAATAAGATAGAGTCTTATTTTCTTTTGACCCCCAAAATAAATGCTTGGCCTTATTTTTGGGGAGGTCTTACTATTTTTGAGGTGCAGGAGGTGGCAAGCATGGTCACCTCATGGCCACTGCTGTGCTTTGGGGAGGGCTTATTTTTTTGGGAGGGCTTATTTTAGTACATGTGCTCAAAAGCCTGACTGGGCTTATTATCTGGGGAGGTCTTAATTTCAGGGAAACAGGGTAGAATTAAGATGTTGGGAAACTGAGAATAAGGAAAGGCTGCTACAGCTCACACAGTAAGTAGGTTGTAAGGAATGGGAAAACGTGTAATTGGAGAAGGAAGACAAGGTTGCAGTGATACTATTATTCATATTCCAATCTTCCATTACATACTTATTATACTGCACAATTTTCTCAACATAGAAGCAATAATACTTAAAAAATGCTGACAAAAAGGAAATGAATTTTTCAGAAATAAAGTAAAGTACCACTTAAGCATTACAAACACACCCTGTAGAAAATAAATGATACTCTTGCATTAGTTGAATAATCGTGGAATGACTAATTCCTATTTAATTCTATTTAAAAATAAGATATACATACATTAAACAAGCTAGTTTATATAAAATGATACCCATTGTAAGTGGCCTTCCATTAAAATACTTGCCTGTTCCTTTTTATATTATTTTTCTTAGTACTTTGTAACTTCAGTTTTATTTTGGCTCCAAAGTAGTAAAAAAGAGTGGCCATCTGCTTTACACACTTCATGTGTCATATGTGTTGTAGAGTCAAGCTAGAAGATGAAAGTGCAATCTGTGGAGGACTAGGAAAAGTATTGCAGACAAAGATATTTTCTTTAGAAAATACGTATTTTTCAAGATTATTCTGCATTCTTCAAGATATCCTTAAGAAGGCCTGATTGTGGTGGGCCTTTTTACAGTATTGGAAGGACATTTAAAATATTCTTATGATGCTGCAGTGCAACACTATTGAATCTTGCTTAGAATATTATGACAAGGGTACATAATAGCAGAGCAGACTTAATGGACTGAATATTTCAATGTTATTATACCCACATGTCAACTATATGATTTAGGAGATTCAAACAAGACATTCAGTTGTATTTGATTTATCAATGCACATATTTATATTGATAATGGGATGTACATATTGAAGCCAATTTCCTATATACAGGTAGAGAGGAATGGAAGTAGAATCCAAGGGAGGCATTCATAACAGTAGGTTTCCTTCCAGCTTCAACAAACAATGTTTTTTTGCAGAGATGTCAAGCCCCCAATTCTTATATACACATTTATTTTGCATGATTGCCAACTAAGATATGTAGTTAGTTTTGGAATGTAAACATTTCCTTTGGTAGTCCCAAAGGTGCTTTTTCAAGAGGCAACTGGACTTTCTGTTTTTTCTTTGAAGATGTTTTACTTCTCATCCAAGAAGCTTCTTCATAAAGTCCAATTGAAGAAGCTTCTTGGATGAGAAGCAAAATGTCTTCAAAGAAAAACCGGAAAAACCAGTTGCCTCTTGAAAAAGCACCTTTGGAACAGCCATGACCTGGATGATTGAGAACCTCCATAGACATTTCATTTGGTAAATATGAAAAATCACAGTATTCCTGCTTAGTGATATGGAAAAGACAATATTCCATATAGTGCATCATAAGTGATACCATATTCATAAAAAGCATGTCAGTTACGAGTTGCATCCCAATATTTCTAAAGGATACTAGATTAACACTGATCTAAATACTTCTATTTGAAAAAATTATAAGGAATTGCTAAACGGACACACATTTCCCAGGCTGTTTCATTATTTTGTGAATCAACACAAGCAAGTTCATTTAACCAGAATCCTTTTACACACACGCTATTTTTCATTCTGTCACTAGGCCTTTCCCTTTCATTTCACTCACAGACTACTTTTCTTCTTAGCTTGACAGCTCTCTAGTAATGTCATTTATTATGTTATACAAGGCAAACAGTGTTACAAAAGTTGACCTATGTAAGATAAACGAGTGACTGATTTTCACACATGAAGACAGTTGCTAGGGCATGTTTCCTTCCATTGCCTTTTTGTTCTTGAATTAATATATTCAATTAGTTCTTTTCAAATTGCCTGTTGTTTTTTAAGAAAATCCCTCATGACTTATGTTCCTCCATATACTGTATCAAGAAAGGAGTGACTAATCAGCTGTAGACTACGTTGCCTTCTCTACACCCCCTTTGATTATTCTTAATTGTATTGAAATATGTCTTGGGTTTTAATTTATAAATGCAGGGAGGTTTGTTTTTAATAGATGCCATAGGAATGCATGCTGAAAAAGGAAAGCCTTCAAAACAATATCAAAAGAATAACAGAAAACCATCCTTAGTTAATGGTTTTAAACTATCAATCTTGCACTAGGCTTTCTTCAAGAGAATGAAAGGCAAAATACCACAGCAATAAATATCTTCTGTTAGGAAACTACACAAAATAAAGGGTTTTTTGTACTGTATGACCTGCCTTGCAGCCACTTTGAAATTGGTTTGATTAACTACATTTTTATTTTGAGTACAGTGATTGTGAGAATGCTTAAATGGAAATATATTTTCTAAATAAAAAAGGCTTTTCCGGTTTTGATATTAGTTTTTCTACTGTTGAAGAACTAATCCTACATCCTATTAAAATTACAAATGAAAGATTTAATTAGATAAAGAATTCATTAACAATAACATTTAAATACCAACATGTTATATACCCAATTACCAATGAAATGTTACATAAACTGTGAATGGGTTATTTGTCTGCATCCACTGACTGACACAAGTGTAGTATTTAAAAAAAAAATAATTTAAAATTAATTATCTGAAAGATTACTAAGAAGGTAATTTAAATAATCCTGTGACCAGGTCCTAAAAACACCCTTCTGAAGGGTTAAGAATTCTGAGACTGAGGCTTGTAGTGAGTTATAAAAAAGACCAAAAAAGGTTTATTAGATATGTGTGGGACTTGAAGAAAGACAAGGAAATTATCAGAGTGCTAGCGGGAAAAGATGCCAAGAGTTAGATATAATAAGGAGAAGGCTGAACTGCTTAATTCCTTCTTTGCATCTCTATTTAACCAAAATAAGAAAAAAAAGTAGCCCAATCTATCAGAAAATGCACCTTGGGGGATAGAAGACAAACATCAGTCAAATTATGAAAGATGTTATGAGATAACATGGTGCTTTTAATGAAGTTGCTGGGGATGGAAGGATTACATCCTAAAATACTAAAGGAATGGCAAATGTGATTTCAGAACCACTAAATATAATTTTTGAGAACTTCTGGAGTACAGAGGAAATGCCAGAAGACTAAAAAAAACCAACGTTGTTCCACTTTTTTAAAAAAGGAACAAAGAAAACCCATTAAACTACAGACCAATCAGCTTGACCATAATATCTGGAAAAATTGTAAAAAAGATAATCAGTAAGTTTGCAAATGTTTAAAAGAAATTACTAGCAATTCTAGAAGTCCACATGGGTTTGTGACAGGATAAACTTTTTTTTTTTTGACAAATTGACTAGAAGATCAAAAAATTCTTTGGATGTGGTGTACCAAGACTTCAGTAAAGCATTTAATAAAGTTGACCATAACCTCCCTCCTTAATAAACAGAACAATGTGGGATGGATAGTTGCACTACCAGGTGGAGTTATAGTGTTTGAACAACCATATCCAGTATCTGGACCTAAATCTATGTCTACATGGAGGGAGATATCTCAGGGTTCTCTCCTGGACCCAGTGTTCTTCAACATTGATATTATTTTTAAAAAGGTAAAGGTTCCCCTTGCACATATGTGCTAGTTGTTCCCAACTCTAGGGGGCAGTGCTCATCTCTGTTTCAAAGCTGAAGAGCCAGCGCTGTCCAAAGACATTTCTGTAGTCATGCGGCTGGCATGACTAAATGGTGAAGGTGCATGGAACGCTGAAGGTGCACGGAATGCTACTATCTTCCCACTAAAGGTGGTTCCTATTTTTCTACTTGCATTTTTACATGCTTTCGAACTGCTAGGTTGGCAGAAGCTGGGACAAGTCAAAGGAGCTCACTCCGTTATGCAGCACTCGGGATTCGAACTGCCGAACTGCCGACCTTTCTGATTGACCTAGCATGACGCAAAAGGCCACAAAGCCATTTCCATCAGTTTGATATTTTCCAAATATGTTAGCCTACAACATCCTGGCTCTTGATGCTATTGACTTAGGATAGCCCAGATTTTTAACAATGCTCCAGTAAAAAGATAATTTTTGTAGTTATACTGTGGAGGAGGCCTTGGTGCTTTCTGAAGTTGGTGGTTTTTCTTGCAGATGTTTCATTACCCAAGTAGGCAACATCATCAGTGCTAGAAGGAAGCAGGGTTTGTAGTGGGGAGGAAGAGGAGGAAGAAGACTGTGGGGTCCTTAATGTATTCCGAGTTTGTTTTCTTGCAGATGTTTCATTACCCAAGTAGGTAACATCACCAGTGCTAAAGGGAGTGGGGTTTGTAGGGAGGAGGAGGAGGACTGTGGGATCCTTCATGCTCTTGGTGGTTTGCTTGCAGATGTTTCATTACCCAACTAGGTAACATCATCAGTACTACTGATGGTGGGGAGGTTGCTCTCTGTTTCTGTAGGGTAGCATTCCCTGCCAGTGTTGGGTTTGGTTTTCTACTTTGATTATTGTTTTCCTCTTGATTGTTTGTCTGGGGTTAATCCCTGCTTATCTGATTGCTGGAGAGGATCTCTCCTGGTCTTTCCGTTCCTTCCTTTCTTTCTTTCTTTCTTTCTTTCTTTCTTTCTTTCTTTCTTTCTTTCTTTCTTTCTTTCTTTCTTTCTTTCTTTCATGATGGTCTTCAAGGGATGCCAACCAGGTGGAATACCCCCCCTTCCTCTTTCCCCTCCCCTAGAAAACTCAGGCTATGCTCAGAAGTCTCCTTAAAAGGAAAAAAAATAAAAGTGCTTTCAATTCTCCTTCCTGGAGGACCTGTTTGGACCTAGGATTTGAAAAGCAGGACTCCGGGCATCTTAGACTCCGCAAACATCTCAGGACATGCTAGCCCGGAGCCGTTACCTTGAGAAAATCGGTGTCCTCCTATTTTGCAATCCCCAGAGAAGAGAACATTTATCTCTCTCTCTCTCTGCTGACAGCTGAGCCTTCAACATGATGACAGCCAAATGCAGGATCAATAGCAATTCAGTTAGGTCGTATTTTTAACTAGGCCTTCACAGGGCGGGCGGGTGTTTTGTGTTAAGTCCACTTAGCCGGAGCTCGGAGGCAGCAGGATGGAGATGGAGCGGCTGTCTTGGAGGCACAGGCGGAGCGTTGGCTTTTCCCAAGCAGCCTTGATGCTGGAAGAAGCTCGGAGCACATCTGAAATTACATCTGAAGAGGCTACACATTCCTGGAGGGTGAAGTCCTTTATTAGGAGAGCTTACATCAAATGCAGAGACAGAGAAGAGAGAGGGAGAGAAGGAGGGAGGGAGAGAGGGGGAGAAAAAGAGAGAGAGAGAAAGAGAGAGGGAGGGAGAAAGATACAGACAGAGACAGAGAGAGAGAGGGAGGGAGAAAGAGAGAAAGAGGAAAAGAGAGAGAGAGAGAGAAAGAGAGAGGGAGAGGGAGGGAGAAAGATACAGACAGAGACAAAGAGAGAGAGAAAGAGAGAGGGAGAGAGAGAAAGAGAGAGAGGGAGGGAGAAAGATACAGAGAGAGAGAGAAAGAGAGAGAGAGAGAGGGAGAGGGAGAGGTGGGCATGGATACGATAATTAATAGAAAAAAGAAATAGGTCCAGGCAGGAATTCTCTCTCTCTCTCTTTCTTTCTCTCCCTCCCTCTCTCTCTCTCTCTCCCTCTCTCTCTCTCTTTCTCTCTGTCTCTGTCTCTCTCTCTCTTTCTCTCTCTCTCTCTCTTTCTCTCTCTCTCTCTCTGTCAGCCTTTCCTTTGTTATATTTAGCAAGTTTCAAGAGGAGAGACGGTGAGAGGCCAGCCAGTTCTGGGCTCTTGCTTGCGGATGGATTTCAAAGGGGAAAGCCAACATTTCGTTAGAAATAGAGACGCAGCCCCTGTTGCTTTGGGCTTGACAAATAAGGCGTAAATAATTTAGCATCCTTTGCTTTCTTGCCTGGCAAATAAGAAACGCAGGCCTTCCTCTCTAACCTGCCCTCCCCCACAGCCCCCAAAAAGATGTTTAAATCTTTTTTTTCTCTCCTTATGATTAGATTTCAACGGTAAAAGCAAAAACGTTTGACTTTGGAGTCGTAAAAATATCTCCCGTTAAAGTATCTTGTCTTCCAAGCCCCGATATTGATTAATAAATGGGTCCTTTGTAGCTGCTGGCATGTCTAACCTGGTTTAATTAAAATGCCCATCATATATATATATATATATATATTTGTTTTTTGAGGTTTTCACGGGTGCCTGTATGTAGGTATTTTGTTGTTCGGGT
>JANHFT010005209.1:13359-35388 GCA_032467955.1 Pseudoxenodon macrops | reverse complement strand
CCTTCCATCCTTCCGAGGTTGGTAAAATGAGGACCCAGATTGCTGGGGGCAAATAGGCTGACTTTGCAAACAGCTTAGAGAGGGCTGTGAAGTACTGCTAATGCTCTTCCTTTTCTCCTTCCTTCCTTCCTCCCTTCCCTCCCAGAGATTAGAATGCAGTATTGCAGACTAATTTTGTCCACTGCCAGCAGTTCGATCCTGACCAGCTCAAGGTTGACTCAGCCTTCCATCCTTCCGAGGTTGGTAAAATGAGGATCCAGAATGTTGGACGCAATAACTCTGACTTTGTAAACTGCTTAGAAATGCTATAAAGGAGTGGTATATAAGTCTTATTTCTATTGCTTTGGGGAATGAAAGCCCCATGGGTGACTTTTGGGCCAGTCTCTTTCTCTTACGATTGTCACTTTCAGTTGATGCATATGTGTGTGTGTGTGTGGTGTATGTTTTAAATAAAAGGCAAGATAAAAATCTGATAATTTCAAGTTGAGTTAACCAGAGAAGAAAAAACAGGTAGTCCTTGAATTAAGTCCATAGTTAGGACAGGAACGTCCGTCAGTAATCAGTATGGGCCGCTGTTGGAAAAAAATAAAGAGGTGGGAACAGTTTGTACACTAAAATACAAGTGGCATATAAATGTAACAATTAAGGCGGGCTGATCCATTCCCGCCTCACCCGCAACCCCAAACCGTGAAGGCTTGAAGTTACACCTCCTAAATCATCTGACAAAGCAGAGAAAACCTTTGGGGAGTTCAGGAAACGGCAAACTCTTAGATGGTAAGTGGTGATTTTTTGTTTTTAAGAGACCTTCGTAAGAGCATCTTTGTTTCCCAAGTCAAAATAGAGAAACTGGAATCTTGATCCTTGCTGGGTGTCTGGGAAGAGGCGGAAACGGCGGAAAAAATCCTGCAAATTCTGATTATTTGTGGCTCGCTGTTAACACCGTATTTACTGAACAGAAAGGCACATCTTGTGTCATTCCATGGGTCAATCGTACTTCCAAATCCAGATGTGACATCCAGAAGCATCCTTTAAGAATAAATAAGGGCTGCAATTAAATCAATTTAATTATATTAAATCGTAGACAACCCTCAACTCTGTCAAGGACCTTGGAGTACTCATCTCAAACGATCTAAGCACCAGAACTCACTGTAACAGCATTGCCAAAAAGGCATTAAGAGCTGTTAACCTAATCTTGCAAAGCTTTTTTCTCCGGTAACATTGTATTGCAAACTAGGGCATACAAAACCTTTGCTAGACCAATTCTCGAATACAGCTCATCTGTCTGGAACCCGCACCGCATATCAGACATTAATACAATTAAGTGAGTCCAGACATATTTCACGACAAGAGTCCTCCACTCCTGTGCTCACAACAAAATACCTTATAACACCAGGCTTGAAATTTTGGGCTTAGACAATTTAGAACTACGTCGCCTTCGGTCTGACCTAAGCGTAGTACACAAAATTATCTGCTACAATGTCCTACCTATCAATGACTACTTCAGATTCAACCACAATAATACACGAGCACACAATAGATACAAACTTAAGGTAAACAGCTCCAAACTCAATTACAGAAAATATGACTTTAACAACAGAGTGGTCAATGCCTGGAACGCACTACCTGACTCTGTTGTTACATCCCCAAACCCCCATAACTTTAAGCTTAGTCTGTCTACCGTTGACCTCACCCCATTCCTAAGAGGTCTGTGAGTGGCATGCATAAACGCACCAACGTACCAGCCAACCCTCTCCTATTGATCCCATTTATTCATATCCATTTCCTGTATTTATAATGTTTATACTTATATCTGTTACTTTATACATGATTCACTAAATAAATAAATAAAAATATAATAAAGTATTGACTCTTGGCAACACCCTGGAAAAGGCCTGGCCAATGTTTTGCGAAGTGTTTGCCATTGTCTCCTCCCAGGGCTGAGAAAGAGTGTCTGGCCTAAGATCACTCAGCTGGCTGAGTGACGTAAGATAGGACTAGAACTTGCAGTCTCATACTTTCTAAACTGCTGCCTTAATTACTACACAAGACTGGCTCTCATTCATTTATCAGGCTAGATCAGGGGTGTCAAACTTGTGTCATCACTGTGTCATCATGTGACATATCATGACTTCCCCCCCTTCGCTAAACTGGGTGTGGGCGTGGCCAGCACATGACACATCTGGCCCACAGGCCATGAGTTTCACACCCCTGGGCTAGATGGTAAAAAAAAAAACAGCTAAAGCACTACTGCAGGAGAAAGAAATGTAATAAGTCTTAAGACACATTTTCAGGGTTTTTTCCTATATCATATTGGACGGTTTGAAGTTATGAAACCTGCTCTCTATGAATAGTTCATATGTATATGAATAGCTTCCACATGCAGATGTGAAACTGCATCTACAGAGTCTACACTTTTACTGGCTTTCTCTCTCAAATCAAATACTGGGAGCATTCTGAGTAATGGTATGAATGGAGTCAACAAAGTTGGCATGCATAAACTTGTTCTCCCTATAACAGAATCTTGTCCATGTTGATGGAGTATATCAACACGGAGACTGAATGTTGTTAGACTCTATTATTATTTTTTCTTCTTGGTTTGTTATACTGACAAATATAATAGGGACAGATGAGCCAAAATTGTTACGTTATATATCAATAGGAAGCAGCAGAAGTACTTTTTCCAATTAGGATGCTAATCCATAAAAGTTTAGGTAGCACATTCAAGAGCCAATGTAATTATTTTGAGATACCTTGCTGTTGAAATTATTAGATTCAGCACTGTTTCCTCATTTCAACCAGACCCAGAGGAGAAAGAACAAACCCCAAAGATGAAGAAAAAAATGCAGACTACTTATGAAAAGTCATCTTAGTGGGTAAATGCATACTTTTGATTGGTTCCTCGGTGTTTTTTTTTCTGGCCTTCAGTTTCTTTCACCCATTATCTAAATATATAGATCAGCTAACTTTCTTTTATTGTAATTCTTTCTGTGCTTAGATCTCTTCAAATGAAATTTCTCCATAATTGATCATTACACTATTATAATTACTTTAAAATATAAATTTCATTTCTAAAGAATTAAGTAGAGCCATGTGTAATATTCAAGACCATTATCAACACATATTGCTTTCTTTTAAACTACCATCATGGTGGATTTAATTACAAAATGTATAAACAGCTGCATCTATTGCTATTTTGTTATTTGTTTCAAGCACTGAGATTTGTTCTAACTGGCAATATATTCCAGTTCTAGAGCCCATTAGGAAGACAAATTATGTTTGTTTCAAATTTGAGCTTGCATTTTAATTTAATTGGAAAGTTCAGCAAACTGCAGTTAGTTTGCATTGGAACTGTTGAAATAACTGAATTTGACTTTTCTGAAATGTGCCTAAATCAGTGTTCAAGCCCTCCAGGGAAAGGCAGTAGAGAAATAATATATATTGATCAAATAAACATATAATAGATGTCATGCCTGTTACATTATATTGTTGTCCAATTGAGAATTACTACTATTTGCTGTTGCTTGTGACAAATGAGCTAGATCAGCTTTTCCCAATTTGCTGCCTTTTTTGCATTTTCATACTCAAAGAAGAGCATTTGGGAAAATCTAAGAATATGTTAGTTTGCAGTGCTGTTATTTTCAATTGAAAAAGTAGAAGCAATATATTACTATTATTGCACCTAGTAGACAGGTTTTGTTACTGATTACCTGCCCAATGCATGTGAGTTTGCTGACCAAAATAGCTGTTTGGCAATTTTAAATAGTACTTCAGAGGAAAGAATTTCTATTGGCATATAACCTTTAAATGAAAAATGCTAGGAATTCCTTTGCTTTCACTTTTGGCTGCAAGCCACTTGGTTCCTTGCCAGTTTCCTTGGCAAGGTAAAAGGTAGGATACAGCACAAAATACAGGCAAACTAGAACAGCTACCCCGGAGGGGGATGTCCTGCTCTTGCATCTTGCAGTACATTCCTTTAAGTATGGGTGTGTATACAAGAGCTGTGATTTATGGAGCTTCTAGAGACAGTTCCTTGGCTTTTTGGCTTTCTATATTTTCTCAGTGCTTGAAGTTTTAAAACTCAGAAGGAAAAAAAAACTTTCCTATTGGTACATTCCACTTTGTTAGGAGAAAAAACTGTAAATGCTGCACATTCAGCCCAGAGTTTCCTAAATTGCTTCAAATCTTAAAGAGAGGGTAAACCCCAAAAACCCTGTCCAAAAACAACTGCCCAAAATTGCACTGTGGTTTCTGGTCATTTGAAGTAACATAAAATAAAAGAGAGAAAACAAAAAACCCATTCAATTCCGTTTATTTTTATTTTTTTTACACTTTCTAATTTCCTTACAATACATATTGGGTCTTCCTCTAAAGCTCCTTTTGTTTCGCATACATTTGGTATTACATCATTCTTGCTTTGCTTAGATATCCTTTTCTATTCCACTGAACTGAAACTTCCTGAGTAATTTTAATATCTCAACCAGTTTCTTTTGTATGTCCAGGGAAACAAAATAATCTGGAAGCCAATAAATACATAATACTGATATGATATGATCATGTCACTTAGATCCAGCTTTTCAACTGCTAGAAAGCTAATCTTAGGATCTCTTCAAGAATATTTTCTTTTACAACAGCATTGCAGTTATCTCGATGGATATGAAGGCCTTATTCACTGGGGTCAGTTAGTCTAGGCTGACCAACTTGTGCTATTGCAAGTATGATCAGCTGGCCATTTTTTTAGGACAGGATTGTAAAATACCATCCTTTATGATAATCCCCCAGCAAGGCAATTCCTGCCTGTCTTGCCTTGCCATAAATTAAAAATAATTTTTTATGGTTTCCAGTGCAAGTGTGCTGTTTAGTTTACCTGCCATGCTACATTCCTTCAAACAGAATATCCACCTGTCCACTAAGCTAAATTATCTTCTTTCTCCCAATCACATGTGAACTTTGCTCTTTTGTTTCATTTTTAATGCTGTAAACTACTCTGACTTGTATGGATTTGGAGAGCCTCTACGTCTGCAATGAATGTGTGAATGAAGTTGAAATCTTATAAAACTACATGGATATCAGGGATTAAATTCAAAAATTTTCCCTATTGGTTCTGTGGGCATGGCTTGGTGGCTGTGGCATGGTTTGGTGGGCATTGTTTGGTGGGCATGGCAGGGGAAGGATACTGCAAAATCTCCATTCCCATCCCAGTCCAGGGGAAGGTTACTGCAAAATCCCCATTTTCTCCCAATCAGCTGGGACTTGGGAGGCAGAGAATAGATGGGGGTGAGGCTGGTCAGAGGTGGTATTTACCGGTTCTCCGAACTACTCAAAATGTCTGCTACCAGTTCTCCAGAACTGGCCAGAACATGCTGAATATCACCTCTGATGGATATATACATGAAGTCTTCAGAGGAGTACAAATTGAAGAAGACTTTGTTGAAAAATTGATTAAATTCAGATACAAAAAGCATTTATTTGGGTTTCTAATGTATCTTCATATACTGTACATCTTCTTTATTATTACAATCATACTCTACCTGTATTGGGTAACACTGGGTATTAAGGATCCTAGTCTGTAAATTTAACTTTTGGCTTACATTCTTTATATTATTGACCTTTTCTTTGGTATTGAATTATAATTAAATTGTTACTGTACTCTGATGTTCTGAGCAACATATATATTTATTTACAATATATGTTATTAAAACATGTTCACTAATATATTTTCAAATAGCATCTGTTTTCAATATGAATGTTTTAAGGATTTTGCTTTTGCCAATTGTTGAAATAATAGGATATAATTTAAAATATATATCTTTTAAAAATCTAAAATATACATGAAATCTAACTTATTATTTTATCTCCATATAGTATCAGGAACCAATGTTGAAACAGATAATAATTTTAAAAAGCCAAGGAATTTAGTAGAAGGCAATTGTAAAGTAAGCAGCCCATCAGGACATTTCTGTTAATCTGTTTATTTAGATACTGTTCTATATTTTCAGTTATGAAATTTGACATCCATTATTAAACAGATTTTGTCTTTGATGTTCTTGGTATTTAAAATTATTTACATTGTTTAAAATTTATGTCTATAATCTGATGCTACCCTAACTTGAACACAGAATTATGGATGTAAAATCAGCAATTATTCCAGAGTTATAATTCTTTGTTAATTAATTTATTTTTCCCAACTGAGTCTATTCCTTGTTGTCTTTTTGAAAAACAAATATGTATTTATTTTATATGGCTTCCACATTGCTTCAGTTAAATCTGATTCTATAGTATAGAATTCATCTGTATAAACACAGATTAAAACAAAATTATAAACAAAGGAACATACAACAACAACTCGCCAACTCTACCGAACAAACAATATGGTAAAAAATAAGAACATATAGCAATTAGCAGTCCAATGTTAAAAACACCATTCTTTTCTAGCTGTAGCAATTACAACATTCCAGTACCAACCATATTTTAGGCAATTTCTAAAACCAGGTGGGAAAGGCCTTGTAGAGGCAAAGTATTCCATAATGGCATTTGTGACTGAAAAGACACATATCAGTCCCTAAGAGGAAACACACAGAACATCTCTTCCTTAAGTGATCTTATTGAACTAAGAGAAAGTACTCCCACAGACACTCAGGCCCTGAGCCATGAACAGTTGTAAAGGTAACAACAGCACCTTGAAGACAACTAGTAACCAATGCAATTCTCAAAGCAAGATATTATATAATCATTACTACTTTGAATCATTTATTCTGGGCTACCCCAGTTTCCAAATATTTATTGAGGGCAGGTCAATGTAAAATGCACTGCAATAATCCAACCTTCAATTCTATAGATATAATAAGCATTATTATCTCTATACAGATATAGTGATAACCATTATATCTGTATCTATTATATGTATAATTCTCTCTATATAGACAGACAATATGAGTACAGTGTCTGAGGAAAATATTACAATAAAAGAGCCAAAGAAGGGTAGTGATCTACTTTTTCTTGCTTATTGTAATTATATGAAAATGTTTAAAATATTTATAAAAATTCTATAAATGTTCTTGTTAAAGCATTGCTCATATAGAGCTTTAAAAATGAGAAAGTTAATGAAAGCTACACAGATCTGATCTTTGGGTTACCATCAATTGGTGATTTATTTATTTATTTGTTGCTTTTAACAACAAGGATTGAACACTGTGACATTCCACTTTGAATTTTTAATTAAGCCTTTAAAAACATTAGTGGCAAGGATGCCATACTGAACCAGAAAATAAGCTGGTGACAATTATATGAAAAAAATCTCCATTAGAATCACTACTGAAAGTTGAAGATTGGCAAAGGAATTGTTTGCTTATACTCTGAATAACCCCGAGAATTAGTATTTCAATAATGAGTGTCAAAATGATGAAAAATACCTGAAAAGGTTAAAGTGAGGAGTGTATATATTATTAATACTTCAATTGTTTCTTTTGAGACAGATGGGTAATGCATCCTTTTGTCAGCACCTGCTCAATTCTTTTCTCTGTGTATGGCTGTGCAATTTTATTATATATCTGTGTATGTATTTACACACCAATATGAGCTTAAATCACATATACAAGAGAGAAATGTAGAAAATACATGCATATTCTGTTTGAAACTACCAACTCAGTTTTAAATGACCCTCAGAATGCTTTTTTTTCTTTCCAGAAGCCCATTGGAAAGATTATTCAAATACCCAGAAGTCCACAATGGTCTTTATACAATATTGATTTCAGCAGGACCATGATGTAATTATGTAGCATTGCTTTTTTTTCCTTAAAAAGGATAAAAAGAAACCTAGCATTTAAAACAATAAAAGTTTGAAGCTTATGAGACCCTGTTTTTTATTTTGCTTTGCTTTGTTTTCATCTTTTGACATAGTGGCTGTGGACGCTTTAGTGTAACAAGCAAATTAAAGTTCACAGTACTTATGCGAGGAAACTGACAGCTTCACACAAACTGCTTGCAGTATCATTAGAATTAGGTTTCTTTGATGAATTTTTAAGCTTCTAAGGAACAGGAATGTCCTATTGATATAATTATATCAGGCCAGGCAGAGGCCTTGCTTGTGTAATCCATCTGAGCACAAATAGCACATTATGGTTCTTAGCATTATTTCCATGTGAAAGTGGCTACATTTGGCTAAGCCTACGAAGTTATCCTGATTGACACATTTATAAATGGGTCATTTGGAATGTGCATTATAGATTCAAAGAAGAGAGGAATCCACCTGGTATTTAAGAAGGGAGGTCCTGGGAATCTGCCCATCAAAGGAGCCCTTTCCACCTCTATTACCCTTGCCTCCATAGAAACAAAGACAGAAGGTTTTAGAGGAACCACACTGTACTTTACAGATTCTTGTCAGCTGCCTTCATCCTTTCTGTCATATTATACTTTTGTTTGGACAAGCTCAACGTTCCTTCTTTTCAGTCTTATGAAGCAGGGAAGGAGCTGTAGATATGTTATTATTCTACTGCTTTGCAGTCAATTCTGTAGAACATGTGATCACCCTTCTTCCTGCAAGGCTCCATATATAACTGCAGCAGATACATATTTAGTTACAATATTTTGGATTGCAATCTAAATTTCTGGATAAATACCTCTTTTTGCAGCTCCTGGGTCAAAAAGGATATGAATAACATTTTGTTGGTATTCCATATTTGACTTAGTGGGATTACAAATTGTGCAAATTTGTCTAGGATGACACAGTTGCCAGACTTCCAAGACTGCATTGGAACATGTAGTATGCCGGACTGCATTCTCTTTTCACATTTACAGCAACCTCCTTCCTTGTGTATTTTATATCTCAGATATTTCTGAGTGTATCTCTTTTCAAAGCATCCCACTAACTTAATCTACTATGCATAATGCATACTAATATATTATCTATAGTCAGAGTCCAATACATCAATTTTGTACTTTTCTTTTTTTTAACGTGGGACTGCTATACATTTTCACCAGTGAGGTAAAATCTGTTGTGCTTTAAAATCAAGTACGGCAAACTACAGTCTTAGTTTTGAATAAAAAATGAATTCTACCACTGACTTACATCTGTGCAAATCTTTAGTTGGTACATTAATATAAAGTGTATTTTGCTATAGCTATTTTTAATATACCGGTAATCAGAACTAGACTATTTGCAAAATTGTAGAGTTTCACAGTCTTCAATGAATAAATCAAATGTCTTTTTTAATTCATGTCTGATAGTGTGCTAAACAGTTAACAATTGGAAAGCCCATAATACCATATATATATTATACACATTGCTGAAGTTGGTTTTATGTTGAGACAATAAGTTGATGAATATTTTTGTATAATTTTGATAATCAAGTTTCATCTTCTGAAACTGCCCTGAGTTGAAATGAGCCTAGATAGATCATGATATCACAGACGGATCCAAACTTTTTCATATTGGATATTTGTTCTGAAAAGATTCATGAAAAAACCTTTAGAGTTTTGTTATCCATAAAAAACAGCACAATGCATAGTTTCTAAGATTTAATAATAGGCTATACGTTTTTAAATTTCATCTTTTTGAGGGATGAAATAGAATTGAAACAAAATCACATGTTTGCTGTAACAGTAAGTTAACTTCATGCTATGTACTGTAATCAGAGTATCATTTATTCTTCAGTTGTTCATTTAATTGTGAGAATTCTTTATAGTTTTACCACATTTTGCCAATTAACCCTAACACTTGCAGAATTTACGTAAGTTTTTTAGTGAAATGGAGCACATTCAAAGCTTTGTAGTCACTGCTTCTCTTTAGTCTAGCTACCCCATGGCATCATATGACATAATCTGTAACTCATGAAAGCTTAAGTTTTAAAATATAATTCATTAGCCAGAAACGGCGCTACTATACTTCTTCTGATTCTTTGCTTGTTAAAATATCTTAACACTTTTTGTATATCAAAGCTGCTCTTACATTTTCATGAATGTTATTGTAGTGTCATACTTTGAATAATACCCATGCTTCAGTTCTTGTTATTTTGTATCCTTATCAGTTATAGGTATATCTGGGGTTTCTACAATATGTATGCATGCTCTTGTAGCATGCATACATGTGCATGGCCTTCCCCCTCCTCAGATTAAAATATTCTTTGTTCTTAATTATTAATATTAAAAAAGGTAGGATAAAATATTTCCCCAAAGGAGAAATGGACAAACATGTTCTTAAAGGCAGAAAGCAGCCCCAGTCTTCCTGCATAGGAAAACAGCCTCAAGAAGAAGAGACTGGTCTTTTGGAATGAAGATTTTGTATCCATTCAAGGAAGACTGGGCCAATCTAAACAAAACACACTGAAGCTGACAGGATTAAATTCTACATTCCCCCACCCAAATTCTAAGGACAGGACATGGCTTTTAAGACATATTAGGATTAACCCACCAATAGTATAATATCAAAAGGCACAAGGCTCACTACATTGCACAACACCCTGGAGCATCTCAATCAGAACCCTATAAAGATCCATCCATTCACTCAGTCATTTGGTCAACCAGTCTAGAAACATTGCTGCTGTCACGGAAGTTTCTGGAAACCAAATAAACCTTCTTTCCTTGCAGTCAGCCTCCATTTTATTTCCAGTGCCTTACTCCCATATTGGAAGCGGACTGGAATTTTCTTCCTACACTCTTATACATGTCAACATGGAACATTCCATATAAAATCTATGTAACCTTGGAACTTTTGCTTTTGGTTCTACTTGATAGAAGAGATCAGTGACTCATTGTAACCTATAATCTTCAGACACATGTTTAGACACATTCCATACTGTACGATGCCATGCATCTAATATTCTTCACAACCACAACAAATCTACTTTTCTAGAAATACAATTTGCTGCAAATTAATAATAATGCACCATATATTGCTTTACCTTTAAACTACAGCAGCAAGTCAAATATAGTATACAAATACAGACAATAAAAATAATACAAGCTATTTCTAGTAGAAATAATCCAGCACAATAGATTTATTCTTCACAATAAAAAGCTAAGGTATATAAGCTTTACAGATGTTCCTTAACATGTGTCCCCACTGTGCAAGATCACAGCAACAAATGCAAATATTTCCTATCACAACCATTAATTCACTAATATTTTTTTTCTGACGGAACAATTAAAATATGTCCATTGATCATTATGTTCTTAAATTTTGTCCAGCTTGGAAATAACTTTAATGGATGCAACTTACATAACAATTAGTTTAAAACAATTATAGCTCAGAAATGAAAGTATTTCCATTATAGCTATTAAATAAATTATTACAAGATGTTACAAGATTGCTTGATTCCTTAACTTACTTAAGCCTTCCCAGAATTTTGAAGGATGATGACCATTGCAGAGAATTCTGAGAGTTGAAATCCATACATCTGAAGGTTATGCAGGCTGGCATAGCAGTTGCATCTTGTGACAAAGGAGCTGACATGAGTCTTCTGGAATATTTAAGGGACAAATAGTTTCTGATTTTATTTTTTTAACCAATGAAAATAAATATCTCATAGAAGATCCACTTAATCTTCCTTGATACAGTATCACCATGTCCAACTACCCCCACAGAAGGAATCAGCCGTGTAAGTGTCTTGCAAAATTCTTGCAAGAATAGCCAAATGGCTTTGGAGCATAATGCCCAGGGATAGCACTGAGGTTCAGGGCAGTCCCACAGAAGACTTGCTGAGAGAACTGGAGATGAGCAGAATGCCAACTTGTCTATTTCACCCTGAGGATTGTCCTCAGTGCACCCTAGATCCATGACGGCGAACCTATGGCACACGTGCCATAGGTGGCACATAGAGCCATATCTGAGGGCACACAAGGCGTTGCCCTATATCAGCTCCAGTGTGCATGTGCGTGCTGGCAAGCTGATTTTCACTCTTCCAGAGGGCGAGGAAGGCCATTTTTTCCCTCCCTGGGAGAGCAAAAACTGGAACCAATGGGCCAACTGGAAGTTCCTTTCCGAACTTCTGGTTGGCCCGTTGTGTCTGTTTTTTGTCCTCGCAAGGCTACAGAAGGCTTTCTATAAAGAAAGCCTGTGGAGCGCAAAAAACATGCCAACGGGCCAACCAGAATGAGACCTGCGTGCATACGGGGGGAGGGGGCAGCACAGGGGTGGTTGTGCATGCATGTGCGGGGAATGGGCATTGTAGTATGGGTGTGGGCACACATGTGCATGACCCCCCGCGCTCCCCCTGCTTTTGGCACACGGTGGCAAAAAGGTTAGCCATCACTACCCTAGATTGTCCCACTACCCTAATGATTGATTGGTTACATGGAGTTTATTTCTAAGGGCTTATTCAAACAGCCACTTTGCTGTGTTTCTTTTCTTTCTTCCAGCCAGGAGGAAATTCTCTCATACACTGTGCTACCTTTTGGTTTTCTTTGCAGCAAATACAAGTATGAGTACACAATTATATCTTATTATATGAAAACAAAAAGAAAAGCTTTATTTTTTCTATTACCTCATTTTTTCCTTAATCATCAAAACCACAATTCATCAATTCGTTTCTGTTTCATGCAAAAAGTCTATAAGTCAGCAATATATTTTCTTTGCTCTAATCAAGGAAATAAGTCTAACAATCTCTACAAGTTCCATTATCTTCACCAACTATTGTAGATGATGTTGAACCTTTTCACTTTTGAATCTATATACTGTATAAAAACGTTTATATTTTTCAAACTGTCTATCCATTAGTCCCCCAAGAAAAGCTCTGGTTTCATGTCTTTTAAAATCTTCTGAAATTAGTAAATATATTTCTAACAAAAAATGGTTGGCTTTATTTCACGTCCACCAAATATGATAAAAAGTGTTGGGTTGTGATGACAAAATATCCCAGCAACGTGCTAAGTTGTGATGGGAGGGAAAAAAACAACACTTTTACACTAGAATATCTAAACTTGTTCCATTTCCCTCAGAGGTTTGGCACTGAGATACGAGGTGGTGTTGGAAGGATGTGTCTTCTACAACCCAGTGAAAAAGGTCTTTCTGCCATGGTGATCAGGATGCCCACCACTACACGGTTAATAATCAGTCAATACTGCTGAATGGGATAGGTCTTATAAACGGGTGCACAAGTTAGCATTAGAGCAATTATAGTTAATTTTAATTAATTTAATTTAATTGATTTGTCAATCATTTACAAGATAATAGGTATAAGAATAAACATGAACACAGGAAATGGATACGAATAAATGGGGACAGTCGGACAGGGATGGTAGGCACGCAGGTGCGCTTATGTACACCCTTTACAGACCTCTTAGGAATGGGGTGAGGTCAATAGTAGTCTAAGTTTAATGTTTTGAGGGTTTGAGGTTTGACCACAGTCAGGTAGTGCATTCCAGGCATTGACCACTCTGTTGCTTAAGTCGTATTTTCTGCTACTGAGTTTGGAGCAGTTTACCTTGAGTTTGTATCTGTTGTGTGCTCTAGTATTATTGCGGTTTCGAGTAATTTCCTGCTACTCAGCCTCCACAGGTTCAGTTGAAGGAAAGCTATAAGGAGTTTTAACTAAAATACTCCAAAACGTTCAGTGAGAAAGTTATGCACCATTGTAGCTGCCAACTGCACTGGGCTTCAGCCTAAAATAGAACAGACTATTTTACTTTCACTAATGGGCACTGCCCGTTTTTGTAATGGGTGACAAAGACTGGAGGACCGTCACTGTACCCCGTAACAAATAGCAGCCAACGGCACTCATTGCGTCTGTGTAATTACGCTAAGCCCAATGAGGTTCGTGTATGCTAATAGTTCAGTCCGCCGCGAGAACCCAAACAATTGATTTCCATTATGAAGCAAACCGCCTATGAGACACTGCGCGCGCACAACCAGCCCGCCGCTCTTTACCATCACTCCAGCCCCAATCAAACTCAGCTTCTCTAGCCCCGCCCATCCGCCTTGTCTCTGAAAAGCCCCCTATCGGAGAGTGCCTTTGCTTCCCGCCTTCGCCTAAATCATAGAGATAGGAAAATGTGTAAGTCTATCAATAGGACGGGGAGTATTATTCCGTTCAGGTGAAAGGTCAACAGGAAAGCTTTGCTCGAGGAAAGAGACGGTGTGTGACGTAACTTCCTGGCCTTTTCTTTTACAAGTTTGGCGGGCGCACGTGTTGCCCCCGAATAATTTTTGCAGTCGCAGCCGCCCATCGCCTGGCCGGGTTGCTATGGTGAGTAAAGGACGGGAGGCAGCGCGATCGGAAGGTCCCGGGTTCCGCGGGATGCATCTGGGAGCGCGATTTCGAAAGAGCCTCTTGGCTCTTGGTATTGGCAGGGTGGTGCGGGTTAATGTCTTCCCCCCAGTCCCCAGGCTTCGCAGGTTAATAGGCGTTTATCTCAAGATAAACTGTTTTGGTACAGTTCTTATCACTCCTAGCTGAATGGACCCACCAGGCTGGGAAGACTATTGTGCACAGGACCGAGCTAGAATGGGCAATGGACTATCCTGGTCTTTGCAGATTCCTAGTTTTCTGTATGTGGGGTGTGTGTCTCTGTACCTGGTTTTTTTGGAGGGGGAGAATGGGATTTTATCTGTGGACATTGCTTGCAACTTTTATTTACGTTATGCGGGAACATGCATACATACATTTTATTTATTTATTTAGCATATTTATATAGCCACAAACAATAACAATCTCAAAACAATCGAGCATAATTACGTAGAATTAAAAAAAGCAAAACCAAGATTTCGGGAGAACAACAGTCATTGGAATCATACAACTCCCTTGCGTGAAATCTTTGAGGTTGATGGAGAAACTGCCTGGACTAACCTCATTGGGGGGAGGGGGATGGAATGAAGTTTCCAAGGCCACAGCAGAAAAGGCATGTTGCCTGGGTCCCATCAGATGGAACTCCTTTGAAGATGGGATCCACAGCATATCCCTCCTGGGTGATGAAAAATAAGATTCCTAGTGTTAGGATGCCTTCTGATATGGCTTGAATATTGCGTATGTTCTTGTTATGATGTTTGGGGCTTGTTTAATTAAAGCTTAAAAGCCAGTAAAACAAGGCCAGTTAATGGTATATCAACTTATTCATGGTCTGGATGGTACTATGGTGCTGGAACTGAAGTAGGAAGTGATTAGTGAAAGACTTAAGATAGAGAAAACAACACTTCTTTGTAAAGTTGGCTCTAGGATTTACTAAGGTAACGCAACATGTGCTCATGAGTTTGTACAACTTTAAAAGAGAATTAGATATTTTAAAAATACCCATCACAGATTTGGCTGCTTTCAGAATGGTTGCACTGTAATTTCCATAATCTTTAGCACATCTCTGGAAAATGTCCTAAATAATGAGACCAATAGATTATTTTAGGGTGTCATAAGAAAAAAAGTTGCTTATATGGCATTTATAGAATTAAAGGTATTTTGTCAACAGTTTTTTGAAACGCTCTAATCTTTTTCTTAAACTTGTAATTGATAAATCTTAGCAAGCAAACTGTAATCAGGATACGAGTTTGGTCTAACTGTGTGTTGTGGGGGGGTATTTTTATTTTATTGTCTGCAGAGTTTGCCTCTCAATCCAAAGCCATTTCTAAATGGGCTAACTGGGAAGCCAGTAATGGTGAAACTGAAGTGGGGAATGGAATACAAGGGCTATCTTGTATCAGTTGATGGCTACATGAATATGCAGGTAAGTCAAGAAAATATCCATGTTATCCAGATGCTGAAAATATAGGGAGAAGATACTACTTGTGTGCTGTACCTAAGCACAGTAAGGGATTAGTTTTGAGCAAATAAATTGAGGCTTAATGCAATGCAAATATAGCATTGCATTATATGAATGAATAAAAAACAAAATGTAAAGCCCAATTATTAATTTCAACAATCAGGTTAATTTCTATATTTTATTGCACAGGGTTCAATACAGAATTCATGTTTTGTTTATATTTTACAGCATTCATACTGTATAGTGTTATTGCTAACAAAGTAAACTATTTTTGTTATAACATCCACAAATCCTTATAAACTCATCATGTCTGTAAGAATTATGAACCAAATCCTGAATTTGGAAGAGAGGAGGTCTCCTTTGTTGATAGCATTCAAGTATAAATTGGATTCTTAGTTTACCAAAACTTCAGTTACATAACCCAGTTCCTACTAGGCTGGCTGCTAAAGGAAGAACAGACTTACCTGTCCCAAGATCACCAGTCTATTGTATTTACATGGTAGACAAGGGGATTCTTCTTTCATGGCCAGAGTGGAAAATAAACAGTCAGCTGTGATAGTTTTTTACCAGCCTACGTAGAATTGCATGTACACAAATATTGTTAGGTGGAACAGCAAAGTTTTCTTAAATAATAAATTCACGTTTTCATTATGTGTATATTAAATTTAGGACAGTGATTACCTTTATTTTGAAGACTTTTGTAACAATAAAGTTTGCATTCCCTATATGATAGTAATTCTACTTTGTATATCTATTGTATATCAGTCATACTAGCCACATGACCACGGAAGTGTCTTCAGACAATGCTGGCTCCCTTGCCTAAGAATGGAAATAAGCATCACCCTGTAGACATGATTGGACACAGGGAACCTTTACCTTTGCCTTATCTATTGACTGAAATAGATTAAAATCAAAAACTCTGAATTAAATCATGAATGAAATCTCTTTATGCACACTTGTTCAGAAAAGGTTAAAGTTAAAAAAATAAATTAGAAAACTAAATTATTTTCTTTTTTGGCTGAAAGAGTCCTTTGTTTTGGCTTAGAGAAGCCAGTGCTCTCTCCCTGTTCTGCACTAACTCCCCACTTGAGGATGTGTTCAGTGGTGGATACCAAGGAAGAGACCTTTGTGTTAGGGGATGCTATTGGCTGACTGGGACTGCAAGCATGGACCAAGACTACTACTTCTATGTCTGTTGGGAACTTCTGCATTATGACCTTTGAGGAGAGGGGACAGAGAAAAAAGCCTGTTGGCACAGTCCTCATTATTAAAGCTGGTGGGTGTCAAAATTTATGGGAGAAGTATAAAAGGGAGTTGGCGGAAGGCAGGAGCTTCCTCAATTAGCTGGGTAAGTCTGGCAATGATAGCATTGCTCTTGTTATATGAGAGTATGGGAACTTTACGTGGACCATAATAGGCATGATGCCAAGAGTGTGGCAGCAGCAAGAATAGATAACATATATTGTATATAGCAGGGTTGTCACTCACATTGTCATGGTGACATCATGTGACATATTGGGACTTTCCCCCCCTTTACTAAATCGGGTGTGGCCAGCACGTGACGCATCTGGCCTGTGGGCTGTGAGTCTGACAGCCCTGTTATACAGGGAAGGAGAAAAGTGTCAGCACTGATCAGGAGGACCTCTCTGAAATCAGCTGATATGCTTCCTTCCACTTAGTTTACTAAGCCAGCCTATTTTTTCTCTCTCCCTACCACCTGAAGTATCTCTTGATCACCATGTGTCAGTTAAGAAGCTGATTATATATATGAAATCAGTTAATACTTTGAGAACCACCAATTTAGAGTATTAAATGTTCAAACATCTATTAAATTTTAAGTATGGATTGTAGAAAATGTTCTATGTAAGGAATACATGTAACTCTCCTATCCAATAATACTCATTTCTGTTTGTAAAGCTTGCCAATACCGAAGAATATATTGATGGTGCATTGTCGGGACATCTTGGTGAAGTTCTGATAAGGTAGGTTCTTCATGTAACTGAGTGGGTTAAAACGAAGTACTGTTGTACGAGTGATTGAAATGCTGGATGAAGTCAGACAAATTAAAATTCACAGCAGGAAATTTATTAGAAAGTATTGGGCCTATTGCTACCTTGCCAGATTTACATTGCATCTGACTTGCCAAATCATTGTGAAAATCAAATGAGACGAGCCCTCCATATGAAATGCCTTAAACTCTTTTTTGAGTTATAAATCTAACAAATAACCTTTGTCAACTATAGGTAAGGTTATGACCACTGATTCAGCAATTGTTCAAAGTTACAACATAGCTGAATGAGGGGGACTTAAGGTTGCTGTGAAACACAGGCAACATAGCGTTCACACAGTCACATAATTACAATTTGGGAACTTGACAACCAACTTGCAGTTTATAATGGTTGCAGCATCTAATGGTCATGTGATCATTTGCAACCTTTCCTGCTGGCTTCCAACAAGCAAAGTCCATGAGAAAGCTGGTAGGAGGTTGCCAGTCACTCCTACTCTTTCTTCTTTTTCATCTGTGCTCCATAGCATTTTCCACACCCACCCAAAAGCTTGCCTACACCTACCTGCCTGCACTCTGTAGCATCTGCCTGCCCAAAGCTTTCACCTGCAACTTTCACCCATTGGCCTGTTTGCCTGGGACTTCTATCTCTTCCCACATTGCAATCAGGTGAGATCCTCACTTAATAATTTACACGGTCCCGAAATTGACAGAGGCAATCAGGAGTGTTGGAAATGCTGTTTGTAAGCGACGCAATCATATGATGGTATGCTTTACAACCACATTGCTTAGGGACAGAAATTCCAGTCCCTGTTGCCATCGTAACCTGTTGCAGCATCCCCATTGTCACATACACAAAATTCAGATGATTGCAGTGTCCTGGGGTCATGTGATCGCCTTTTGCAACCTTCTGACAAGCAAAGTCAATGGGGAAACCAAATTCACTTAAGAATTGTGTTACTAACTTAACAACTGTAGTGATTCACTTAACCGTGGTAGTAAAAGGTTGTAAAATGGGGCAAAACGTACTTAACAAGTGTCTTGGTTAACAATGGAACTTTTGGGCTCAATTGTGGACATTATTTGACAACTACCTCTATGGGGGGGGGGAAATGCATTAATCAAATATATTAGTGCTATAATAAAGTTTTCATTTTAAATCTTCTGTTAAGTTGCTAAATGAAATTTAGTTACATGATTCTCCTTGAACAATCAAAATAAACTTTCTTTCTCTCCTGAATTTCCTTTGCACCTCCATGTGCTCCATCCCCCAAGATTTTAATGACAAATGAAAATGGCATAGGTCTGGGAAAGCAGCTTGCTTGTTTCACAATTTCATTCTTTATAAAGCACTGTTTCTTTAGTGTATTTGACAGTTATAGAAAAATATATTAAAATGACACAAATTCCATAAAAAGCAGTTTTAATATTAAACACAACATCAAATACAGAATCAAAATTGCTTGAATGCAAACCAGCTATAGAAAACAGTCTTTTTTTAAAAATTCATGTGAATTACAGCAAAAATAACTTATCTCTTTATTGCCAGGTGCAACAATGTCCTATATATAAGGGGTGTAGAAGAAGAAGAAGAAGATGGAGAAATGAGAGAATAATGTTGGAAAATCTTGTGTTTTTTAATGTGTAAAATATATATATTCAGTTGTAGCTTTTGAAAAAAAAGCATGTTTTGTAACATTACATTTTGGGGGCAGAAGAATAAATATGGCTGAAAGAAACAGTCAATATGAAAGATGAAAAAAATGCAATAAAGTTATCATAAAGATTCAACTGAAAAAATTGTTGAAAAAATTGTTTTTACCTAGTTACAGGTAAGTTTTGTCTTTGACCTTTTTAAGACTTTTCAAGAAGCAAAACTAAACACAGAATAAAGGAAAGCTCTCCTATTCTGTATCCAGCTTATTTCATTCAAGACAAAATTGTTATGAAACAGTTTAATTACATAATCTATGCTCAGCATCATTATTTCTATTAATTAATCATAAACATTGATCTTTATGTGTGAAAGGGATATAAACGGACACAGAAGCAACATGCATTAATTATGCCAATAACCTATTTTATTTGTGATAGCTCACATAATCTCATTCATACTAGTTTATGAAATACAAGGTAGATATAGGGATAGGTACTATTATTTTGGCCCACTTATTCCTTTTTAGGACTTTCAATTAAATAGTCAGGAAATGTCATCCCAGTACAGGTCTGCTTGGTATTTTGGCCAATATTTGAAGAGGGTATCATCAGTTAAGATTATATGAGCACTGTAACTCTCCCAGTTTCAATCTCATCACTGAAATGAGAATGAAAATAAATAATAAGCTGGAATTCTGTGCCTTTATCTAAGGATTTGTACAGAATTACTTAACTACTTAACCCCGCGATGGCTCAAAGGCTAAGATGCTGAGCTTGTCGATCAGAAAGGTCAGCAGTTCGAATCCCTAGCGCCGTGTAACAGAGTGAGCGTAATGGAGTTACTTGTCCCAGCTTCTGCCAACCTAGCAGTTCGAAAGCACGTAAAAATGCAAGTAGAAAAATAGGGACCATCTTTGGTGGGAAGGGAACAGCGTTCCGTGCACCTTCAGTGTTTAGTCATGCTGGCTACATGACCACAGAGACATTTTTGGACAGCGCTGGCTCTTTGGCTTTGAAACGGAGATGAACACCGCCCCCTAGAGTCGGGAACAACTAGCACATATGTGCGAGGGGAACCTTTACGTTTACCTTACTTATATTTTTATGCCCTCCTGGAATTGTCAGAGCCAGTTAACGGAGACAAAAGGCAGCCGGAAAAACCAGATAACCCCAAATTAGTTTAACCCGATTCAGACTCGTTAGTTTTAAATAATTGGGATTTCAAAATACACAGGGGGGAAAAAGAAAATCAAGTTACCGGAGTCCCTTTTTATCCCGACCTCATAAATCAGAAACCCCCTCTGATTGAAGCGTCAAGGTAGCCGACCGACTCTTAAAACATTGTGTGTACATGCAAGTCGGTGATTCCGTATGGCCAGGTAGCTATTTTTCTTTCCATTCTAAATCACCCGCTATAAATCACAGTCAAAAGATGATGGGAGCAGAGGGGGTGGCGTTTAACCCAGATTCAATCTCTTCTTTTAAACTACAACTCTCAACGCTCAAACCTATTGGAAAGCATCTTTAGGCTTGACAGCGATTTTACTTTTAAAAAAGGGTCTTGTTATTAATATTTCCCCCCCCCTTCTTTTCTTTCCTGGTATGAAAGGAATAAAAACGCAGCTATGTAATCCGTGCCATTGCTTTTGTGTCTGTGTGTGTGTGCGTGTGTTTTAAAACAAAGCGTAAAAAAAAACAAAAAACTTTTGAGGCTTTGAGTAAGTCATAAAACGCGCAAGAGATTCTGAATGTCACCTTAAGTACTTTGGTAAAGGAGAAGAGCTAACAACTGCAAAGGAGGGAAATTGCTAACATTCGACATTCAAAAAGAAAAAAAAAGAAATAACCCACCCAACAGTCGTGTCTGCTACTGGCATTTTACAGCCTTAATGTAAAGTTGTTTGAGTGAATTCGGAGGGGGGAAAAGAGAGAGAGAGAGAGATATTTGAGGCACGAGGTTTTTGACACGGAGAACAGGCACCAACTGCGAGAGAAAAGAAGATGGGATGTAATCGTCTTCTCCAGGTAAAATCTTCTTCTCCAAGTAAAATCTTCTTCTCCAGGTAAAAAGTTGAGCTCTGATGTCAAAGATTAGGGGGGGGGATGTATTTATTTAAGAATAAGTGACACTTTTCTCCCTGTCAAAGAGCGGTGACACATGGACCGGGGAAGTCAATGCAGAATTAATCACGGGCTGCAATCCTGCCTGCCATGGCATGTCCCCGTTAGAAGAGGGCGAGACGATCCTTGGTGCTCTCTTGTGCTTGGTTGCTTTGGGGCAGACGTTTCATGACCCAACTAGGTAACATCATCAGGGCTAGAAGTGAGGGGAGTTTACGAAATGGAGGAGGGGAAGGAGGAGGAGGACTGTGCGATCCTTGGTGTTCTCTGAGCTTGGTGGTTTTCTTGCAGGCGTTTCATGACCCAACTAGCTAACATCATCAAAGCTACAAGGCAGTGGGGTTTATGGCAAGGAGGAGGAGGAGGAGGAGAACGACTGTGGGATCTTTGGTGCTCTCAGAACTTGGTTTTCTTGCAGACATTTCATGACCCAGGAAAACAGCCAAGATTGGATAACATTGCTCTAGTCCAGTGATGGCAAACCTTTTTTAGCTCGGGTGCCAAAGCGTGTGCCAACACCCATGTTTCAATGCCCCCCCAAACGCCCCGGCCCTCTGCAGATGCACTCG